>JANHAO010014736.1:0-15196 GCA_026873985.1 Saraca asoca
GATGCAATAGAACTCAATCAAATTGGTCTAGGGCACCCATCCAGACTAACAGAGATGACCCTTGAGCCTACCTCAAGGCTTCGAAAACGATAACCAACGAAAACAAAATCGAGGGTGAGACGGCCTTTGATCCTACCTTGCAACGCCCGAGGGTGAGATGGCCCTTGAGCCTACCTCGCAACACCCGAGGGTGAGACAGCCCTTGGGCCTACCTCGAGGCTTCGAAAATGATAACAAATAAACATAAAACCAAGGGTGAGACGACCCTTGAGCCTACCTCGCAACGTCCGAGGGTGAGACGACCCTTGAGCCTATCTTGAAGCTTCGAAAATGATAACAAATAAAAACAAAATCGAGGGTGAGACGGCCCTTAAGCCTACCTCGTGATTACGAAAATTAAAAAACTCATCGAACGATTTTCACGTCTCCATTATTAAAATGAAATCATCATGACCACCCGTAGCTCTCATGCGGACGAGTTTCTCGCAGCTTTCATGCAAATGAATTCCCATAGCTCTCATGTGGGCATACCTCTCAAAACGATATCACTTAAGCGTGGCTCACTCACAATATCTCTCTCTCTCTCATTGAGTCAAGCAATCAGAAAAATGATGGAAGTATAGCTGACTAGCTAAAAGAAGAAATTCTTATTAAATTATCATAAGTTTACATACAATAATGCGTGAAGCATTCATTATAGTTTCCGAAAGGAGAAGAACTCATCCCACGTACAAACCTTAACAAGCGAGGCAACAGCACATCAGGGAAAAAAGACTGAAAGCTTACAATTCCTGCAAAAAGCAGCCAAAAAGTTGGCTACCAGCCGTCGGGCTCGTAGAAGAGCAGTAGCCTCAGAGTTCCTCCTGCTTATTCCTCCAGTGTGTCCTCCTGAGCCAGACCCAGAGCAAATCAAAAAAATCATAAAAACTAGCTGGCCAGGTAGCAGCACCACAAGCAACGACAGGAGGAGGTGGCCAGAAGACACCATGAGAAGCTCGTAGGAGCACGGCATGCAGATGTTGTGCCAGAGCCACGTGCAACGGGCTATCCACATCTCCCGTCACCTTGCAACAGGCCATCCATGTCTCACCAAGCTTTGTCAGAAGTTAAGACACTAAAACACAGGGGCCTCTTCAGTCTCCTCCATTAAGTTTTCTGGGACAAAAGAAAGAGTGCCCCAAGTTATAAATAGACCCGCTCAGCCCTTCAAAGAATCCAGAGAAAATCTGATCTGATCTTCATCCAACAGCCTGAAACAAGCGGTAATGCCACGCCAACGATTGAAAATGGCAAACAGGGAAAGGTATGGCCTAAAGCAAAATGAAAAGACATTTGACATAACACTTTGGTCAAAGAAGGACACTGGCTGAAGATACGAATCAAGCCTAAAAAATATGCAACTCTTGATCCGTGAAGTAAACAGAGAGTTGGGGGACTTATGTTGTATACAGAAATTAGCTTCACAAGGACGAACCTTCGAGAACTACAAAGACCAAACCCCACACTCCCGTAAGCAACGACAACAAAGTAATCCCGAGCACCAAGCCCTGCCTCACTCGTCGTATCACAACAACATCGCAAGGAGGTCTGGACACATCCCATGAGATAACCTCCCCCACGAGGGACGAACCAGAGAAGAAGTCACAAGATCGAATCATCGGGTGATCGGCCACTCCACTCGAGATTGCCTTCTCGCTACAGCAATGCTCACCACAACGAAACCTACGACGTCTTCAAGTCATAAACCCTCTAGTATCAAGTGATAGCCACAAGTCTACCGCCAGCCTAGGAGGACCGCTCAGCAGCCTACTTTCTGCAACAGCCAGATTGTAGCCCCCCTTCACTGTCTTTTCTCATTTATTATTTGATGTAACACAACTGTAGCTTGCAATTAATATATGTAACCCCTTCTTCCTCTATAAATAGGCTTACATTGTTAGTAAGAGGAGAGGGGACAATCTTGTAAGCAGAAACTCTGTAAATTACTCTATTAATAAAATCTCTGTCGTGGACGTAGGGTCCGGTACCACTCGAATTTGGTCGAACCACGTTAAACTGATTATTTTCTTCTTCTTTCATTCTCTTGGTCCTCTATCTTTTGTGCTTCAGAAATAACATTGGATCCCAGAACTCCTCTCCGTTGGCAGAAGTTCTGGTCTTCCACACCGATCGAATTTCATCGTCAACACATAGGAAGTTCCTATGGACAATTCCTCTCTGGGGATTCTGAAAATTTTTGTATAGATTTTATTCCCTCATGGTGCTGCTAGTAAGTCTAGTTCTTTCACCTTTGTTTTTTTGCCTCCTTGTAAGGTAACTGAATCGTTTGGTTTCTTAAAATGCATTGGGGGCAATAAAGCTGAGGGATGAGCTATTGGCTTAGGAGGAGGATAAGAAAAAGATTGAGAGTAGCTTGGTTGAAGACTAAATGATAGAAAGCTTGCTCGCATCATATGTTAATCCTCCTGCCCACCGGGGTTCAGCTTCTAGAAGCTAGCCTTTCTCGCAGGATACGATAGTTGTAGGCTTATTTTGAACTGTATTTTTGAATCATTATATGTACATTCACCTTGCTGAGTGAGGTTTTTAATAAACTTTCCATAGTTCCTTGCATTCCCAAGTGTGTCATGTTGGATATTTAGTATATCGCAGAAGATAACATATAGGTTCTCATGAATAGATTCCTACAAATTACAACTTAATAAATATTAGTCAAATCAAGTGCCCAATTAGTCACATTTGCAAACCATGACAATGTACATTTATCAATCATAACAATGTATATTGTATGAGCCGAGTTCCCAGATAGGTCACATGAGAGTTGTACCTCAGCTAGCATGAGTTAAGTGCCCAGATAGGTCACATGAAAGCTGTGTTTGAACTAGTATGCCATAACTTTGTCAAATTGAATGTTCCTTCCGGATTAAATAGGCAATTGTTCACTTATGGATTAGAAAAGTGATCACTCGCTTCCAAATTAGATGGGTGAACTCGCTTCCAAAGTAGTGGGGTGAAAGCTTGCTACAGAATGAGTAGGGCGAGGACTCGCTACCAAATGAGTAGGGTGAAAGGTCGCTACCAAATTAGTAAGGTATGAGCTTTACTGCCGAATTAATGGGGCGAGAGCTCAACAGGTCGCATGGATATGCCTCCAAGTAGTAGTTCGTATGAATGTGGTGCCAAGTAGTAGGTCACATGAATGTGGTGCCAAATAATAGGTTGCATTGATATGATGCCAAGCAGTAGGTCGCATTAATGCGATGCTAAGTAGTAGGTCACATGAATTTGGTGCCAAGCAGTAGGTCGTATGAATATGATGTCAAATACTAGGTTGCATGGGTGCTAACTAGTAGGTCACACTATAATAATCATGTTGCTCAGTGGGCCACGTCACAGCAATCGTGTTACTCAGTAGGTCATGCCATAGCAATTGTGTTACTCAGTGGTTTGTGCCAAAGCAATTATGTTGCTCACTAGGTCATGCCATAATAATCATGTCACTCAGTAGGTCACATCACAGTAATCATGTTACTCTATAGGTCGTGCCACAGTAATTGTGTTGCTCAGTGGGTCGCAAGTCTTGGCTTTGTCTCTTTTAGAAGGTAAAGCTTAAATTTATTGAAAATATAGGTGCATATGTTCTGCATTCCAAGCTTGTGGAACTTCAGTTTCATTTGTTAAGCGATAAGCTCTGCTCCTAAGTCTTCTTTGATAATGTGCGGGCCCTTAAGGTTCAGACCTAGTGTCCCATTACTGGCCTTGTGAGCTTAGGGAGAATAGGGCGAAGTACGGGATTACCAATAATGTAGTCCGAATTCAAGCCTTCCTGTGTAGTACTTTGCTAAAAATTAGTAAACATAAACATAAAGATATGAGGAAAAACTTGGGTGCTTTTATTGATTTCTGAACACTACTACAAAATCAGAAGCACTGGAACTGATATTGTTATGGTTGTTTAGGCTACTGAGGTCGTTGTCCCACAGATTGCATCACATAGTCTTTTAAGCAACCTCTCTACATTGCGAATATCCTATCTTGAGTGTTAGATAGGATGCTATATCTGTTATGGTGAACATGACGTTGAGGTCGCTTAGTCCTGGCTTTCTTTGTAGGCTGGTTATCAGAGCTGTCCTTGCTATTTCTGTCATTACTCCTCTTTTCATTCTGATCGAAGTTGTTTGTATTATCCTTATAATCAAACTTCTTTGGACCAAAAGTTTCCTCCCACCTGATCTGTTTGGCAGCTCATTCATAAAACTTGCCTAAGTTCCTTACTGGAGACTTGTATATGTTCTTATATAGCTTTCCATCCTTGTAGAGTCCCATTGAAATTATTGTTAGGATACTTTCTTTGGATGGATTCTCCATATTGTCAATCTTGTGCCTAAACCAGGTGATATAGTCTTTCGACAATTCATCCTTCCGCTAAAAGACTGTTACGATGTGGTAGGATGGCATAAGCTGCTGCCTTAACGCTTTATACTAGTTGATGAGTCTTCTTTGGCACTTTTCCTAACTGTCAATGCTACGAGTTAGGAGATTCCTGAACCATGTTCGAGATATGTCTCCTAAGGTAGCTAGGAAGACACAACATTTAACCAAAGGATCGGTTGTTTGAAGATCCATCTGCATATTAAATGCATCTAGGTAGTCATATGGGTCATTATCCCCATTGTACTATAGAATCGTGGGGATTTTAAATTTGTGAAGGAGAAACTCTGTCTTAATTTCTCTAGTGAATGGTGTCCTCTCCTCATAATGGTCTCAATTATCTTAAGTCCAAGGGCACTTTTCCAATTGCTTTACCCTCTGGAGCAACTTTGTTATCATTGGATTTTGACTCTTGGATCACTGGTTGGGAGATCATTGGCTCCTTTTATCTCCCTGGCCATGAGAGTAGCGATCTGAGGTATGTCCCCAGTTGGTCTTATTTGAGCTTCCATCTTGATGTGAACTCCCATGTTGCTGATTATTTTCGTGATGATTCTCATGAGCTTGGTGGACTTTCAACTTTGGCCACGAGTTGGAAGGGTGAATTGAATCAGTGCAGTGATGGACTCCTTTGGGTGCTGCGACCTACTTTTGTGTGCCCAGGGCTTGTGCCTGTGTCAGCACTTCAATTGCCTTAACTAGTTCCCTCACTGTGCTCTTAAGTGTTTTTCTAATGTTTGTGCCATGTTTGCACTTGATCAGTTCCGAGAGTAATAGCAGCAAGCTAGCAATTGGCCATTGGGGAGAACCAGTGGCAATACCTGTAACGAGGATGACAAAAGTGCCTGCCGTCAAGAACTGGTTCCCTCTGCAATTCTATGTGACCTTTCGATTGGTTAACTAGAACGTTTGAAATTCTGGTGATTCTTCCTCTGGCCATTGCAGTTAAACAAAAAATCAACTAGAATGTAGTTGAGGCCCTCCTTTTAGCCCCAAAATGTTGACAGCAAAATCCGATCAACTAATAAATTCAGTAAACCCTAAATTGCAATCTGGTGAGTGTAAAAGAAAGAGAAGGAGATGGAGACAGAGGAAGAAGAAGGAGGATATCAGGAGTTTTTAACATAGTTCAGCTAAAGTCAATCGATCCCTACATCCACAATTATGTTATTTCTCAGTTTGTTTTGTTCAGTGTTTTATATTTGTTTGTACATATTTGTATGGTGATTTTCTCAGAGAAATTGTCCCTCCTCTACAATGATCTTTACACCTATTTATAATAGCTGGGGGGTTACAAATTGAATGTAAAACAATAACTGAAAATAATTAATTAATTACAAATTGATTCCCGCAAGTTGGAGTCTATAATTTGATTCATGCAAGTTAGCCCCTTCTTAGATTTAACCATAGCGAGCTTCTAGATGGCAATTGAAGAAGTGTACTTCGAGCTGCAGGTTAGGCCCTGTCTTCAATGACCTGAGGTTATTACTTTAACCTTTGTTGGCCAGTGACTTAAGTCAGCGTTTAGTGAGCTCGTGCCTTGCTCTAGCAACCTTCGTCCTCGATGAATTGGATCTTTATCAGTTAAGTTAGTCTACTAGGCTTTTGCCAGTCCATTTGCATGATTCTAAAAATACCTACGACAAGACGTATCTTTAAATTTTATCTATAAAACCCCTTTATAGATTAAATAGTTCATCCATGAAATCGTGTTCATTATAACTTTACTTGTTAATTTTAATTTTATAGTTTTAATGTTTAAAAAAAATATTATGTACTAAAAATGTGCAAATTCCCTTCTTTTTCTTTTTTCTTTTTACAAAAATTACTTCATGTTAGCAAAATATTAATCGGGCAAGCTATAAATGGGTTAATTTTGGTACTTTAATCACATGAATAAAGTAAAATTGGATCATTCTGTAAATGGGTAAATATATTTTTCCCATAAAAAAAATATAAGAATCAAATTTCAAACTTTTAATTTATAAAGATAAAGCTAAAATTGAGTAAAACTTTAAATCATTCATAAAATTTTTATCAAGAGTAAACCCCATTTTCTCTCATTGTAAAATTCATTTTTCTTACTTTTGTTCATGTAAAATATTTTTTTATTAATTTTCTCCCTATAAAATATTTATTTATCCTATTTCATCCCTAAGGAATGAAATGGGATAAATTAATCTTTGTACGGATACTAACGAAATTGGACAAATTAAATTTTCATATTGTCAAAACTGATAACAAATATTTCACATAAATGAAAACAAAAAAAAAATTGAATTTCACAGGAACAAAAAAGGAGTGTTTACTCTTTTATCAAATATTTACATTGCAATAATTTATAATATTAATTATTACATCAATTAATTAACAACTTCATGTGGGAAGAAAAAAGTTTGCTTAATAAGAATAACCTATTCTTTTCATCTATTTTACCTAATCTCATATATTATTTTAGTAGAATTTGAATCCAGTAACTCCTAAATAAAATATTCACTTAGAAAATTTCTTTGGAACGATGTTTGATAAAGTTCTAAGAGTTAGATTTCTTTTAACATTATTATAGTTTTTAAGTGAAATTTAAACTCATTTTGGATTTAGATTTGTCTACATAAATTGGTGCTGCCTGTGTTGTTTTTTTTATTAGGCTTGTTTCGTACATCTTTACTCCTTCCAACAACTTTCATTCATCTATAAAAATACAATTACACAAATATATAGACCATTAAATTATATTTAAGTAATTTAAAACTTATTTATAAGTGAAACATATACAAGATTTCATTAATTTAAACTATAAATATGTATAACTTATATTTTTCTCCTCAAATACAAAAATACAAACTAACAGATGTTTTGTTGGAAAATTTTAGGAGACTAGTAACAAAATAAAAAAAATAATTTCTTTATTATGTGTTTAGCTCATGTGCAATGGAATATATTATCGTTACTTAACTCCAATAAACTCTCCAACCTAAGATTTCATATCACATTACTCACCAGAAACAAAAAAAGCACTCCCTTCCATCTTTTCTTTTTTCACCTCATAAAGCTCATACTATCATCTATTGTTATTGACCACTGTCCATTACCACCTTCTACTATTGACCATGCCTACTACCACTTTCAATCATCGATTACCACTCACCACCACCTATTAATTAATGTTAATCATCGTCTACTACCACCTTCTTGACCATTATTAATTATCATTTTTTGTCATTGACCATTGTCTATTACTATTTACAATCATTGACCACCACTTACTACTACTTTTTATTATTAACCACCGTCTACCACTACCTATCACCATTGACCATCATTCACAATCACCAACTGTTATTGATTACCGTCCATTACCACCTACCGTTATCAATGACTCCTACCACCACCTACACTATTGACTATCATCTATTATTATCTATCGTCATTAACCACTATCAGACTATCATCCATTGTTGTTAATTACTACTCAACTAAATAATAAAAAAAATAAAATCATAAATAATATAATTCTATTTTCTGACTAAAACAAATAAACAAAAAAAAAAAATAGCTACGATTATCTTTACTTAATTATATTCTTCTTTCACTTTGGCATGTTAAGACTTTCACACATTCAAAGCAAGAATAGTATCAAGTTTTATAAGTGAATACAAATAATCTTACCCAAATAATATTTTGACATAATAAATTATTAAATAGATCTCAAATTGTTCAAACACTTCAATAATTTACTCTTAGTAATTGTATAATGCAAATCTACACTTTTATAAATGTCCGTCCACGCTATTTCATCATAATTATATCATTTCCTCTTCCTCCTCGACTATTTTGGAGAGGCTCAGTCCACACTATTGAAAGAAAACCTATAGAGTTGCACAACTCCATGAGTCTACGCAATTACACATAGAACTCCAGTTAAAACTTGAAGTGACTGGAATTGACTCTAAAATTATACTTCCATTCAATAATCATATATAAATCACAAGTAACATTCTGAAAGAAGAGGAAGAGTAGTTAGAACTTAGGACAGACGACAGCAACTATAAAATAGAAAGCCTTATAACTTCCAGTTCAGATGATACAAGGCTGAGGCCACCCCCCGGGAATCAGTGAGAACAGATTCACCACAAAAGCTCTCCTACCTACCTAAACCAATCGGCCCCTTTCAGCAGCCTCAATTGCAATATAGAGCATATATCAAATTTCCTTTTACCCAAAGTACAAATAAAAATTGTGGTTCCATAAGAAAAATAAAAATAATTAGCAATGACTGCCCATCTGAGAGAATAAAGTAGGTCACTTCCCCCCAGATTATCAGTGCATTAGAATCTTGATGTCAGATGTTGTAAGAGTATCGGTGGATCATAATCAAAGATTCTGAAATGTGTAGATTCGCCATGGAGGAACAACAACAGCCTCCTCCATTCCATGCAAACGGTTATGAGCCTAGTATAGCAGCTGTATAAATTTCCAAGGGACTTTTATGCGTAATACATGTAAAGGCTATTTGAAGCAGCACAGGCAAGTGAGTTCTCAGTTGGATGCCATGCTAGATGAAGCAACTTTGTTGCAAAGTCAAAGACATTCCCATTTGCATCAACCCCAGAATTATCTGTTCCTTTTGTAGCCATGTTCAAAGAGGAAACTAGTTAGAGGAAAAGAGAGAGGATCTAGATTACAAGAAAATTACAAATACAACAAGATAAGTGCAACGTCCAGCTAGGCACTTTAAATACCAAATGGCCAGTTGGTACACTTACAATAAAAAAGTAGTTGTCCTAACGGGAAAAAAAGAAAGGTTCTCAACTTGTCATAAACCTCAAATCCACTCAATTCATTATCAAAGTAACACATCAAGAAGTTAAATTTCTTCTTGATGCAATTAGAGAAGTTCAGAATGAAAACAATCAAATAAAATGAATTTTACTAAATAATTATCATGAACAAATAATTAGCATTCAATTCTGAAGGCATATTTAAGTCAATATCACAGCCAATTTGCCACTTCACACCAAAATCTGCAAACAAATGCAATAACTGTGGACTAAAACATACCTCGCCTGAGAACTCGTGGAATGCTGCCTAGAGATCTAGAAGGTCTTGATGGAGTTTGAACTTGTCTCCTGAAAGTACATTAAGTAGTAGTTAAGTCACATCATATCAAAATGAAAGAGTCAATGAAATTTGTGGGCAACCAGCAAAATACTGAATTCACTATGAACTTTCATAAAACTGATTGAATTGCCAGAAGTAATTATAATTACAACTTATATAACAGCAAGATTGGAATACACCTCATGGGGTTCTTGGTGGCTTCTAGTGTTGTTGCTTCTGTGCTGCCTTCAGAACAGCCAAACACACGGAACATATTACTGAAATGATACAGAAGAATTAATAAGTTAATACAACCATCTTAGGTTACTATTATGATAGAAAGAATTATGTAAAAAGCTACAAACATACCTGTAGGAACCTGTTGCCAGTCGAAGTCCATCTCCACTAAGACAGCACTCAAATTTATCGAAGATGGAATCATTTTCATATAAATCACAAAGCTGAAACAAACAAAAGTGTATTGCATTACATGGGTGGTAAATGCTTCAGATGCATTTTTCATCTTGCAAACTTCCAATAAAGAAAAATCATTCACCTTTGGTCTTAAATATTCATGAACCTGGAAAGTCGCAACAGGACCAGAATTCATATTTATGTCCCACAGCTGAAATATAAGAGAGAAGGAGATTTGTGAGAATAGAACTAGCTAGGAGTATTATTGTCCCAAAGTAACACAAGGAACCAAATTGAGCTTCAACAAATCTGACTAGGATCTTTTTTCCATGTATACAAACCATGGAATCACATTACCCAATAAAAATTTAATAATAAAGCTGCTTCAAATTCTAATAAATTAACTAATTCAGTGATACTGCTGAAATTGCCAATTACCTAGCTCCCGTTTCCACTACAAATAATAGTGCTCATGAGATACAAACTCATAATGATGAACATTCCTGATAATTGTACCATAATTCAGATATTATAGTACTATATTTTGCAGTCAAAACAAATAGAACGACTGATATGATAGAATATTTTTATGCATAAAGTAATGTAGTTATGAACATTCATCAACATCCCTCACAGGCAAGTTGGCTAGGCAGGCAGGCACAGCCTTCATCTTGTCATAATCAGATTAAGGTAGTAACAAAGATGTTCCATAACCAGGTTTCTCCGATCTTGCTTGGATACAGTTTCTCTTCTAACATTATCAAGACACATCCACCTGAATTAATTGTACAGAATTAAACTATTGTGACACTTGTAAACATTCAACCTTTAAAGTCATATAATCACGGCTAAGAATATGTCTTCCATCCTTGGAAAACTTGATATCTGAAATCGAGGCAATTATTTCTGTGAAAAAAGATCTTGAACCAGGTGCTTCCTGTTCTTCAAATCTGCACCAAAAAAAAAAAGTAGTAAAAATAAAACAGTATATCCGTTAGTGCAGTAGATATATATATATATATAAAAAAAAAGGAAACAGAACTAAACTAAATAAAGCTGGAGAGAGTAGACAAACAAAGCAGAGAATTTACAATTTGCTATGAGTATCACATAAAGCTGACTGCCGCATATCAATAAGTCGAATAGAGCCTTTAGAGCTACTGTATGCTAACATGTTACAGTGAGTAGGATGAAATTCTGCTGAAGTGATCACCTCTGTATGTAAAAAATCAGAAATAAGAATAAGAACATACACACATATAGTAAGTGAATTGAGCAAAAACACAAATATTATCTGCAGAATAAACTCTATCAACACAAGATATTGATAATTGTCCATGAATTGTTTCTCACCAACCTGCCTCCAATATAAATGTCTGTATAGATAAAAAAAAAGTACATGTTTGTTTGTTGGTAAAGACAAAAAAACAATAAGAGTAGAAACAACAGAAAGAAGACTGCTCTTCAATCTCTCAGAAATAGGAAACAGGAAGAGTTTCTAGGCAACTAAATAGAACAATAAACAAACTCCCATTTCAACATGATATTGCTATTCAGACTGCTCTGAGTTATACCATTTAGATCCTCCATGTTTGCAGGCTTGACGTCAACAATATTAAAACTTTGATTGCTAATTTCTAAGTTCCAAAGATTTATTCGGAGATCATCGGCTGATATAAAAGTTTCACCATCACTACAAAACAAAAGAAAACAAAGAAGAGACAGATAAGTGGCTACAACTAAGAAATCCATGCATCCAAGAGGTCAGATTTATAAGTGCCAAAACAAATATATAAAAGGACTTCAAACACACAACCCAAAAAATCATATTGCTCTGTGTCATCTCAGTAACCACAGACCACATGCCTAGCAAATTTACCCATGTCAAATTAAATAGGCAAAAAGAAACTAAAAAGATGAACACATTCAAGGTAAGTAAAAGAAAGAAATTTCAAATAACTAAGAGAAATAAGAACTTCATCAAGACGGTAAACCTGTTATTTGAGATAGAATTGATATGATAGTCATGGGCATGAGCATAGATTCTACGACATCTAGCCACAGGGCTTGTCTCGTGACTGGTCACCTGATTTTTCAACAGAAAATTATTCAAGCATGTCAGTTAAGTGGCAATCCAATACCAAAATAAAATGTGCCAAAAATAAGTAAGACTACATCAATTTCCATGACATGATAATTATAATACACTGCTAGTGGTAAGTCCAATAAGTTCTAAAAGAAACTCCAATCTGAGTTCCAAAATAATTCTACGCCAAAAGCAGCTTGGAACAAGTACTACCACAACAGGCAAATGGAGGGATTGGACACCCCCGCATGGAAGAGAAGCGTCACTGAAGGGCATCTTGTTACACCCGCCATTAGACATATAGGGCTTGGAACAATTTGATGTGCTTGAACCAGAAATTGAACCATTTCCCACAGAATGAGAAGGAGCTACATTCATTTGACACACTTTCTTCACTTTCTTCTCTTGGACCTGTCCCATAAAAAGAAACAGTGAGAAAATGACCACCATAACAAGTTAATAATTTGAACATTACCTTCCAAAATTTGATGGTTTTGTCATTAGTAGAGAGAAGGAAAAGTGCTCCATTAGCTGTCTGGCACCATCTGATTTTGTTAATTTTCTCCTCAATTTCCAAACTCTTAAGATAGTCAAACTGAATTCAACAACAAAAAAGATGCCAACATTAGCTAAGAACAAGACTGAAGTGCAGACAAAGATGAGTTTACAGAAAGCATCAATCAGTTTACTAGACAAAAATTGTACCTCTGGTTCATGGCTCTGAAACTCAGTTTTGTAACGAAACTCAGGATGCCGATTGATTGAATAATCCATCCGCTCCAAATCCTTCCGGAGACCATCATGCTAGATATTTTTCATAATATGGATAATGAAACAATAATAACAAAACATTACCAACAAAAAGAGAACAAACTTAGGGGAAAGACAAAAGAAATATAACAAAAAACAGGCAACAGAATTACATCTCTTGAGTCTGTTCTTTCAAATAGAACAACTCGACCACCACGATCTCCGGTAGCAAGGTGGTCCCCAGTTCTATCAAACTCGATTGCAGATATAATATCAACTGCAAACAAACAGTAGACAGGTAAAAAATACATTGACAAGAGTAGACATGCACGGAATCTAAATCAAACATTGACACTATTGTTGATAGACTTCAAAGTTCATACCAGTTAGAGTTATTATCTAACAATGCTAGGAGTAGTAGTAAATAACGCTCCAACATTCATCAAAACTTCTTCTATCCCCATGTAATGGAATAATCATCAATTACAACGGGCTAATATTCATGATGCTACTAGCTTAAGTGAACATTATAGTCCTACAAATATGCAATCGTCCAATCCTCGTCTTATAAGAGTACAGACAACTTTTTAAAAGAAACACCAAGAAGAGAGAAGGTTATAGTATACAGTATACACATTCAGCAAGACAAGTGCTCCAATAAATGACCAAAATCATTTTCTGCTCCAGATTCTCGTGACAGTCTAATAATGATTACACCAATCGTTCTCAACCCAGAGGCTAAAACTAAGTTAAAACTGTTACAGCATAATTAAAAGGGTATAAACCAAAATTGACTCTCACCTAAAATTTACACTATCCATCCTATTCAAGCGGCATCTTGCTGCAATTTACTATACCCAATTAATCTCAGGGTTTGCAAATGTTACAGCCAATAGAATGATAGTAAATAACAATAAATTCACTTCAATTCTCAATACAAATATATAAGATGTGATCAAAATGAGGCAGCATACCCTCCTGAACTTCTTCTCCTGCCGTCCTTTCGCCGAACACTTGAGAAAACTTCCATTCAAGCGGATGGGGCACCCCCACTGCTGTTGAGGAACGGACTCCCCCGCCTCCACCACCACCATTCATCTTCTGAGAAAATTTGCAGGCCAAAATCTGACAATAAAGTCAATCGGGAAAGAAGAGCCCACCCAATGCGAGAACCACCCGATCCGAATACTCAACTCCTTTACATGAATCTGAAGAATTAAGCACAATCTTCAACGGATTAGATGGTCCCTTCCGTCATCGTCGTCCATTTGAACCAGGCGTTCGGACATGTATTCACTCAACAACGACGATGGAAGACACAGTCCAATATTTGTGCAACAAAATTGTACAACATAAGTAATATCAATGAGATTCAATCTCCGTTCTGTCTCTCTGCAACGATAAACAGTGGATTTCCTCGCACTCTCTCTCTCTCCTTTTTCTTTATTTTTGTTTTCCTTTTCCCCTTTCTTCTGAGATGGATGAAAATGACCAAGAAGGAAATGCTTCGTAGCCTCCCTCTATCGTTTTCACTTTACAGTTCACCGATGGTTTGTCATTGGAATATTACGATATATTAATGTTAATGTACATCAATTCATCAGATATTTTATAATTTAAATGCAATTAAAAAGTAATTAAAAATAAATAAAAGGGTTAAGTGGGAACAATTTGCTTATCTCTTTCCTTTTGCCTTTTATTTTTCTTTCACTAATATTTTTGTCTTACAAGAAATACTGGGTGATGTCTACACGAGGAAAGGGACCTGTAGATTTTGCTTGGTTTTGTTTATTTATTTATGGACAAACTATATTCCTTTTTTTTTCATATTTAATATAATTATATTCACATATTTTTTATTTTTAAAATATAATTTTTTTATTTTTTATAATAAAAGGTAAATATATATTTAAAATAAATAATTAAAATTAACGTATATAAAAAATAGATATTAATATATATATTTAAAAATTAAAAAAGTATAAATATAATTATGTTAAATTTTAAAAGAATTGAATGTAATTTATCATTTCTTTTTTTTTTTTTTGGGTTGGAACCTTTTTATCATTATAGATGCGGTTGAGTTGAAGATTGGTGTATATCACAATGTTGATTGCGATTCTTTATTCTGTCCTGTAGTCGTGTTCACTTTTGATAATCAAAAAGATGCTCCTAAGTTAACTAAATCTAATAAGCTTAACTCCAAACTTGGCAGATTATTAAGAGGTGATAAATTATTTACTAAAAGCATCTTATCTTCCCGTGTGTAAACTAACTACCTTAGTGATGTGCAAGTGAAGTGGTTGGATATTTTTAAAGTATAAGATGTATTTTAGAGGATAAAGTATATAATCATAATTATTAATGTGAATATTAAATGTTCAGAATTTGATAAATAATAAGTAATTAAAAAAA
>JANHAO010014737.1:0-15174 GCA_026873985.1 Saraca asoca
TTTAATATTAAAAAATATTTAATATTATATTAATATATAAATTTTAATATACATACACATACTAATTAATTAATTATATATTATTAGGCTAACGGGTTAATTTACCAGGCTAATCCAATAGCTTAATAGAATCAGGTTAACAGGCTGACCTAATAGCCTGATGGGTTAACACTTATCAATCACAGGCACTTGTCGAGTTAGGTTATTTTGGGCCAGTCCCTTACCAGGTCAGGCCACCATTATCATTTTCTGTATCAGTCTCAATCGCAGGCTAGGTAAAATTATATCAGTCCCAGGCTAACCCATTTTGACACCTCTAGTTATTTCAGGCCAGTCCCTTATCAGGTCGTACCACTGTTATCGTTTTTCGTACTAGTCCCAATCCCAGACTAGACAAAATTATATTAATCCCAGACTAATCTGTTAAATCCAATCCGTTTTGACACCTCTACTAATGTTATGTTTAAAAGTAATGATATTTACATATCCCTTGCATCTATTATTCAATACGTAATCAAATTCATTTTCCTGGCACACGAACTGACTTTTGAAAGAGTTGACTATATTCCTATATGAATTATTATGGTTTTTGTTCCATTTTCTCGCTATAAATTATTCAATGATTGGTTGACTGTATTTTAGTATGAAATGTCATTTTTGTTAGTTAAATTTTTATTCAATAGTGTATGACTGCATAAATTATATCAAAAGTTTTCACGAGATTAATTTAAGAGAAAAATATAGTTTATGTATTTATATTCTGCTTGAATTTATTTTTCTCATTTATGATTTGATTTTACAAAATTTACTCACAAGCCATTTGCTCTATTACTATTTTCTAAACTTGAAATAATTTTGTTGTCAAAAAAATAAAATAAAATATACATATTTTCAACCCATAATTTTTTTTAATTAAATCAACGGAATTAAAAGAGACAAGTAAAGTTTGGTGAATAAGGCTTTATGGCTAAATTATTCTATATGAAAATGTGGCATTTCAAGTTTAAAGATATATTACTAAACCTATCATTGATTAAATCTTAACTTATTGATTGCTGATGGTGAAATTTGATTCGGGGCCAAACTCCAATCAACCAATATAGTTCTTTTACCCCAAACTACTTTCTAATGAACAAAGCGAGAAACGGAGAAAATGACGGGGATGGTGGAGAGGAAGAAAAGCAATGAAAAGCAGCATTTTTATCCGGACGACACCAGACCCTACGTCCATAATAGCTTTTATTAATCTGAATAGGATTCTACAGAGTTTCAGTATATTATCCGTAGCCTGTTCTACAAGGGTCCTCCTCCTCCTAGTTATAGAAGGAAAAATGTTACAATTATAATTTTACATATTACAAATACATCATTACAAACATTAAATGTACAAGACAATTATCTTCCTGTAATTTGGCTCTTGCAAATGGCTTTCTGTGGGCAGACCCCATATGTCTGCTAGATTTGAGATCTAATGTAGGTCTGCCTGGTGTTCTCATTTCACTATACCTTTAGCTGGGCAACACACCTGATTTTGTGAGCTGAAATGTTTAGCTCGGGGTCGCTACTGGCTTTCTCTTAGCTAGGCGAACTTAACTTACGAGCTCTAGTGAGCTGCTTCTGTCCTTACTTGTATGCTATCCTCTCTTTAGCAAGGTGGAGCTATTTCTAGTTGGTTCTCAATCTTCACGGGGCCTTTGCCTTTTTATTGTGTGAGATTGGATTTTGCCCACAACATAAGCCCCCCAACTCTCAGTCCGTTTTGCGGATGGGAGTTGTATTTTTCCTGTGGCCTTGTTTGTAGTTTTGGTCAAGGTCTTTGTATTCAAACTTCTGTGCTATCTTTTCTGTCTTTCAAACTTTTATTTCTTTTGCCTTGGCCATACTTCCTACTATGGATGACTTTTGGCTGTTGGCGTGGCGACCTCATTTTCTCTAGACTATTCGATTTAAGGCAGCCACTTGTCATTAGGTCTTTCGCTGAACCCAAACTAGCTTATAAAGCCTGAGAAGCTCTTCTTGCTTCTTCGTGAAGTGGCTTGATGGAAGCTTTAGTAAAGCCCTCCATGTTTCTGATAGTTCAGCTTTTGGTGAGATGTTTTGAGGCATGCATGGCCTATTGCAGAAGACTACAAGGTGTGAATGGCCTATTGCACGTGACTCTCGTGGATAACTCTTCATGGTAGCTACGGAGGAGTCTTGTGTAGATCTTGGATTATTTCTTCACGGTCCCGTTGTGAGTTGCAGTCTTGCCAGCTAGACTCCTGGTGCTTTTTTTAATTGCTCTGGGTATGGAGAAGCGGCTGGCTGAGGAGGGATATTAGCATGAGCAACCGAGCTTGCTGCTTTTCCTGCTGGTGGGAGTTTGTCTCCCGGTAGCTGGGTTTCTTCCTTTCTGTGGAAGCAATAGCTGTAGGCTTTTATGCTTTTGTTTCTGTATTTCCCTCCTTCTGATGTAAATTTACCTCGTTAGATGAGGCCTTTTAATGAATGAGCTTTCTCCGTTGCTTTGCACTTTTCGAGTGTATTTCTTCTGTAAAAACAGTTGAATAAGATGTTCAAGTGACTAGTCAGTCATATTCAATCAATAAATCTTGGCATTTAAGTGCTCTTGTAGTCAATGATATTCAAATAAGTCACATGCGAGTTATGCCTGAAAAGTGAGATCGCATGCGAGCTACGATCATTTAGTCACATGAGAGCTACACCTTATTACTTGCGCCATGGCAACTTTGTTGTTTATGGGGTAGATAGTTAAGTTTATTCTAATATCTTTGTGCCTTATTGAGCTCATAGCTCTTTGCCGAATTTTAAGTGTTTAATAATGCCTCCACACCTTAGCGAGCTCTTAGCTATGTTGGATTTTGAGGGTATCGATAGGGTAGGCTTTATATTGTCTCACCCTAAATGATTTTATCTTGCTGGGATGTATCGATGGGGTAGGCTTTGTGCCATCTCACCCCCAGATGTATCCGCATAAGTCTATCTCCCTAGATGTATCGACAGGGTAGGCTTTGCGCCATCTCACCCCCAGATGTATCTGCATAAGTTTATCTTGCTGGATGTATTGAAGGGGTAGGTTTTGCATCGTCTCACCCCCGAATGTATCCATATAAGTTTATCTTGCTAGATGTATCAACGGGGTAGGCTTTATGCTGTTTCAACCCCGGATGTATCTGCACCTCAACTGATCAGCTGAGAATGATTTTGAATAGATATGAAATAGTTTTGTATAGTGTTCTAGTAGGAGTAATAAAAAACTCAGGATATTATCATTAGCCTTAGTTATAACATTATAGGATTAGAATATGGTTCTGATAGAGGGCTCTTGCTCTTAATCACCAGCTCACCAAGTCTGTTGAGCTTGCCATTCTGACAACTTAACCATATAACCCTGTAATCAACCTCTCTGGGTGAGATCTTCTATGGCATCCATCAATGCCAAGCATTTTGAGTTGGTATGCTTGACCTCATTATGATAAGCGAATTTGCTAGGGGCTCTCATAGGCTTCGGCTTCGGCTTCCCAAAGTTCTCCCTGCCCCTTTCCGTAGCAAAGATTCTATCTTGTGAGTCAGACAAGATGTTGTAGCTTTTGTAGCAACCTCGATATTGGGATCGTGCGTTCTTAACCCTCTTCGTGGGCTGGTCAACGAGACTGTTATTCTGACTCCCTTTATTCCTCTTTTTGCTTTGAGGAATGTTGACCGTCTTGCCTTTATACTTGGACTCTTCAATGCCGAATGTCTCCTCCCATCTTATTTGCTTGGTGGCTTGCTTATAGAACTCAATGAGATCTCGAGCCGAGGATTTGTAAAGTCTTTTATATAACTTTCCATCCTTGCAGAGCCCAGTTGAGATTACCATCAAGATACCTTCCTCCAAGGGATTTTCTACGGAGTTAGCTTCATGCCTAAATCTGGCTATATAATCCTTCAACGATTCGTTCTTATGCTAAAAGATTATCACGAGATGGCAAGGAGGTACGAGTTGCCTCTTTAATGCCCGGTACTGATCGATGAATTTCTTTTGACACTGTTCCCAGCTCGAGATATGTCTCCTAATGTGGTTGGGAAGACGCAACATTTGACCAGAGGCTTGGTTGTTTGAAGATCTATCTAGACATTAACACATCCAAATAATCGCATGGATCATTGTTTTCATTATACAGTGGGATCGTAGGCACTTTAAGTTTCTATGGAAGGGACTACATTTCAATCTCTACAAAGAATGGTGAGCTTTCCTCATAACGAGGTTAAATGTTTTGAGAATAGGGGCGCTCCTCCAGCAGTTTCAGCCTTTGGAGAACTTCCCTCATTGTCGGGTCCTGCGTTTTGGACTGTGGGCTAAAACTTTCAACTTGTTGCGAGCCCCTAGGTTGCTGACCATTGTGATTCTCATGAGCCTCCTTCTGAGCTTCTTCACGCAGCTGCTGGAGCTGCACTATAATTTTTTCTTACTTTTATGTATCCCGGGCTTGCGCTTATGCTAGCGCTCTAACGATTTCAGCGAGCTCCCTTACCATGTTCTCAAGCACAGGCAGTAACTGATGAGGCATTTGTGCTTCTTCAATTTCAGGGGCCGTAATAGGCTAAGGATGAGCTTCGACAATAGAAATGTCTGCCGACTGAATAACTGGAGTGCTAGAATTCCTAGTAGTCCTTCCTCTCACCATTATAGTTGATTAGAAAGGTAATTCAGAGAGTAGATGGGCCCTTACTCTAGCACCAAAATGTTGACAATGAAATTTGATTCAGGGCCAAACTCCAGTCAACCAGTATAGTTCTTTACCCCAAACTACTTTCTGGTGAACAAAGCAAGAAATAGAGAAGATGACGGGGATGGTGGAGACGAAGAAGAGCAATGAAGAGCAGCATTTTTAACGTGGTTCGGCTAAATTCAGACAGCACCAGACCCTACGTTCACGGTGGCTTTTATTAATCTGAATAGAATTCTATAGAGTTTTAGTATATTATCCGCAGCCTATTTTACAAGGGACCTCCTGCTCCTATTTATAGAAAGAAAAAGGTTACAATTGTAATTTTACATGTTACAAATATATCATTACAAACATTAAATGTACAAGACAATTATCTTCCTACAATTTGGCTCTTGTAAATGGCTGTCTGCAGACGGGCCCCATATGTCTGCTAGATTTGAAATCTAACGCAAGTCTACCTGATGTTCTCATCTCGCTATACCTTTAGCTGGGCAACACACCCGATCTTGCAAGCTGAAATGTTTAGCTTGGGGTCGCTGCTGGCTTTCTCTCAGTGAGGCGAACTTAACTTACAAGCTCCAGCGAGATGCTTCGGTCCTTACTTACATCCCGTCCTCTTATTTAGTGAGGTGGAGCTATTTCTAGTTGGTTCTCGATCTTCGCAGGGCCTTTTCCTTCTTATTGCATGGGATCGGATTTTGCCCACAACATTGATTTTATGGTTATAATAAGAGGCAAAGAAGATTACATAATAAAAGCATATAAATTCTATTTGTTTTTTGTACAAAAAAAATAGTTGAAGTGGCATAGTATTAACATAGTAAATCACAAATGAGTAAATTTTAACATTTAACACATGAACAAAATAAATTTAAGCATACCACAAATAAATAATTTGCATTTTTTTCTTAATTTAATATGTCATGTAAAATTTTTTAGCTATCGAATGTTACTTTCTTTTATGATTAGTTAAAATTATATCCAAACGATCAAGTTATAAATTATGAATATAAATTATTTATTGGTTTGTATAAATTATATTAAAAAGAAGTATTTGTAATGATTATAAAATAGTTTTAAAATATACTAACTTATTATAAATACAAATATTAAAGAATAATAGTAATATTTATCTATTATTATTTTGTGAAATATTTAAAATTTTATTTGATTATAAGAAAGTTAAATTTAATAAAATGTTATATGTAAAAATCGGTTCATCTTGGACAGACATGTGAGAAGCCCAAGAGCGACAAAAGGACCGATCAGAAGAACTGTTCAGATCGCTATGTCTTTAATCTGCATCATGAGTACGACCCCTCAGCTCGAACTCGAACCCAACAGAGGGAGTTCGAGATCTCTATCTTGATAATGTGCATGACCCCAGACTATATGATCCGGTCAGTTAAGTGTGGGTAGCGACGTGAAGCTCACCAGACAGAATACCGAGTCATGTCTTATCCCAATGGACAAATGAGGTCTTGCCTGTAGAAGACGGCTTGCAGCAGTTGAAATTAGAAGATTTGGTCTGTAAATTCTATCTTTTATAATAAATGCTGATGTAATAGATTTACTGCATATGCAATTACCATTGTAACCTCCTTCCCTCTATAAATGAGGAAGGAGCCCCTCCGTGGAGAACAACTTATTGATATATACCGAAACTCTGCCAAAATAGAGATCGCACGTTGTAAAAAGAAAACTACATTAATAACATGCTACCGTAGACGTAGGATCCGGCGATATCCAGATTTAGCCAAACCACGTTAAACCTCATGCCTCCTTTCCTGCTCTTTTTTTCTTCTCCTTTGATCATTTTTCAGTCTTGTTTGTATTTGAACCATTATAGATCAGAGATCCCAAAGAATCCTCTTGTTGGCCGGATTTTGGATCATTACCAAAATCCGACGTCAACATAAAAGAATAAATATTTTAATAGTAAACAATAAAATGTCAATAAAAAATCAATTTTAAATCAAAAACTTATATTCAACCTAAAAATAATGGTAGGAAATTAATTTTCAAAGATTAGTTCAGATTTCAATTTTTTTTGGTTGTTTTTCAATTTTAAAAATTCAAAGGCAAAAAGAATAAGCTTAAATAAATATTTCAATATCAATAAAATATAAAAATTAAAGTTAAACACTCATGATAGACATAAATTTAGGATTTCATTTCCTGATTACAATTTTAGAAAGTTAAAGGAAAAATAAAATAAATAAATAATGAAAATCTAAATTTATCATTTAGCATGATTTCACTATAAACTAAAATAAGGTTAAAGTGAGGTTAAAAAAACGTCACATTTAATATATAGTAGTGACATGGAAAGTAATTCTGAAAGAAAAAAAAAAGAGTAAACAAATCAATGCCAAATGAAAATGATGGATCTAATTGGGTGGCCTAGTAATCATGTCGTGTGTGGCCCATACTCGATGGGCCAGGCAGTCTCTAGATATTGCATAACCGAAGAAAATCCAGAGATAATAATCAAATTGTTCAATCTTTTAAAGATCCATGATGAAAAAAAATGCTTAATTAAAGATTTGTTCTCCTAAAATTAAAATAGAATGATTTTGGTCCCCTAATTAAAAAATCTCAATTTTGGTCTTTGTTAATCAAGAATTGCTTGATTCTGGTCATAACATCTGTATCCCGTTAATTTGTAATGGGGATTGCTCATGTAGCACTATTTTTACTTACATGGCATGTCAAATGAGTTGTCAATTTAGCACCTAATTCAGTACATAAAGCATTGTCACGACCCAATTCCCTGGTCATGACTGACGTGAATATAAATCATTTATTGATAGTCACCAGCCTTAGTCCGTTTCCATTACTTCTTACTATTTATACTTATTTTACCATTACTAGTCATGTTTACTCAATTCCAATTTGTTGCTTTGAGTTATTGACAACTTAAGATATAAAAGTGGAACAAGTTGAAATATGAACATATTTCATAATTTACAATATGGTCCAATAGGCACATGCCGGGTTAAACATTTGTTCATAAGTTACATACCATTTTCTAACTACTTCAAAACCTCCAGTTTAAAAGCCATTCCCATGCCACACTATGTCCTTTTAAGGGTAGAATAACCAAAAGTTAAATTAACTTATGATTTGCCATGAATCCAAAACATAGGTTAATATAATTAAGCCCTATGGTCACATTATTTATAGTTTTTAAAAATAAGTTAGCAAAATACATAATCTGATGGTAGACCTCTAAGTGTCCAACCATCCTAAGGCCATCATAAGAAGGACATTTGATGGTTCTGTAGGTATGATTTTCACCTTGTGCAGTTCTTCACAACCTACTAAATTCATAATGACAATATAATGGACTCTAATTTCATTGGCTCTTGGTGGACTCGTAATAGTAGTGGAAAAGTGTCAAATGTGATTTCCATTGGATCATTATTCATGCTTACTTCTCTAAAGGAAGGTTAACAACAATGTCTTGAAATTCTAAAAAAAAAAAATCCACAGAAGAGTGAGTTTGGGACTTAGTGAGATAATGTGTACTAAACTTATGAATTTATCTAACAAATGACACATATATACATCAATACCATAACTAGGTATTCATTTCTCAAACCAAGTTTCATAAGCAGACTATTAAGTTTTAGAGACTCACCTTTGAATGGTATTATATCACAATATCCATAGCTTATTATATCAAATTAGGGTTCTTATGGGTTTAAGCCACCATCCTTAATCATTATGTTGTTTAATCTCATTATATCACATTTCAAGATTCCATAAAATAATAATGCAGGTAAAAACAAAATACATAATAACAAATATAAATCTTCTTGTTACTACGATCCAGCCTTATCTCACACAATCCTAGCCTTGCCCCTTCAAGCCAGCTTTATCTCACTCATCATATTAGAAAGCATAGATCCAGGATTTAGTTCATTTTCCCCATCTCTTCAATCACATCTCAAGTCTCATAAGAACTTGTAAGCATTCAATAGCATCATTCTCATAACAATTATATCACAAATGTACATTTCAACCACAATCTTGATCATACATTCTTTATTACATTATCACATTCAATCTCAATCTCAATCATAGGGATTACATTCCTTGTTACATTATTACACAATTAATTATAGACAATTATTGAATTTATTGATATTAGTTTATGAATTACTCATGTTGGATTCTTACTTGCTTAATTTAACTAACCAGAATGCACACAAGACTAGACCATAGGGTTGAGATATATCTAAGAAGGATAAGTGAATTCCTCTAGAAAGGTGAAAATTTATGGGGGTGAGATCAGAATCACGAGTAGGATTAGGCTTGAAATTCAAGTAGGATTATGATTAGAATTGTAAGTATTAGATAAGAAGGATTTGATTCAACTCGAGGAAATCCAGTTCAAAATATGAGTCAACTCACCAAAATTTGAAAACCTTCAGGAAGTCTAAGATATGCATGCAATTATCATTGCAATTGGAATTGAAAAATAAGGTAAGACAATTTGATTTGACTTGTGAGAATTCAGTTCAATTCCCGATTCAAATTGCAAGACACAATATAGCTCAATCTTTACGAGCATAATCAGGGGGACAATGTAAACAATGAGGCTTCAACTTGTGAATTCTGGAAAACAAAGAAAATAGTAGAAAAAAAAGGAGAAAAAACTACCTAACTTACACCGAATCATAGGAGTTCAATACAATATACTTTGAGGGCCTAAACACACTTAAAATCCAACTTTTTTTCTCAAAAAACCAGTCATTT
The DNA here is from genome assembly GCA_026873985.1 of Saraca asoca. Classification (NCBI taxonomy): domain Eukaryota; kingdom Viridiplantae; phylum Streptophyta; class Magnoliopsida; order Fabales; family Fabaceae; genus Saraca; species Saraca asoca. The sequence goes on from JANHAO010014737.1 coordinate 9,480, forward strand.
TATCAACAAGGTCATTCAAACTTAAACTTAATCACATAATCACAAATACCCATTTTCATCAACTTACTTCCACAATTAGAGGATTTCAATGAATAAACACAATATAATTTACAAGAAATGTATAAATCTCTCACCTTGGCAGCTGAAAACCAGAAATCTAATCAAATCTCACAAAGATCTCTAATACTCTTCAAGAACAAGAAAGAAGACAATATTAGCTTTTTAAATTTTTATAAGGAGTTCTTTCTTTAACTAGTCATATACTATTAGATTATGGTTCCTTTGTATGAAATAAGCTAAATATAATAGATTCAGACTCTAAAAATACCATAATATCAAGCGAGTTTAGGGTTAAATAGTGACTTTTGAATTAAAAAATTTACAACTCAAATTATACTTGATCTATCGACAAGTTTTTAATATCAAATTAAAGAGAAAAAAGAGAGTAATCAATAATAAAAATTTGAGAAATTATCATGGAGAGATGAGAGACTTACTTAAAGAGAGAGAGAGAGAGAGAAAGTGTGCAGCTTGTTGAGAAATATAAGTTGCATGGATTGCAATTAGAAATGGACTGAAAGGATAAAGAGGTAGTCGGCCACTTGAGGGTAAGATAGGAAAAATTTTGTCCTTTAACTTTGACTTCAAGTTAGCTCCATTTTCCTTTTCAAAAACTTTTTCTATTTCCTCAACTTTGAATGCAAAATTAACGTACTTATTGATCGCCAATAGTCATGAAATTTTATTACAAATTAGTTAAATTAATTTATCTTCGTAATGACTATAATTTTACCCTTGATGGGTAGTTTTGATTTTTTCAAAGTTTTCTGAAAATTAAATCTCAACAACATGAATTTTATTTTCTAGGCATCCACAACGAAAATTTTGGTTGCCTAAAAATTCCTAAAATTCTTATAGTCTATTTCTACTATATCCAGATTCCTCGTAGCCTAAAATTATAATTTCAAAATTCTTGAAAATTTCAAATTCACCCTTTTTAGATTTTTCTGAAAGATCATTTTATTACCAAAATGAATTTTAGAAAATTTGGGGTATTGCAATAAAGCAACCCTAATTTGCATTTGATTTAGGGTAAAATAGGAGTATAATGAAAACACAAAATTGCACAAATAATTTAGGGTAAAATCATAATGGAAAAAGCAAAAGTTAAGAAGCTGAAGTTGAAACAGAAAATCACACACCCGAATAGAAAGTTGAAACCATTGATTTGTATACTCCTTTGTTTGTCTACTTTGCAATGTCCAACAAGAAAGAAAGTTGGAGGCATGGGTTTGAAGAGCCTTCGGGCTATAATTGTAGATATGTAACTAAAATGGATATTTTGTTAGTTGTTGTGCATTAAATATGTGTTGAATAGGTTTGGTTTGGACCTTTTTAGTGGTATTGTATGTTAACTTGACTTTTATGGTTTATAAAATGCCAGTTAAGGAGAAGTGGTCCCTTCTTTTGTTATTATTATTATTATTATTATTATTATTATTATTATTATTATTATTATTATTATTCGCTTTATGGATATAAGTTGTAATCTTTTGTTTCCCTATGCCAACTTTGTTAATTAATTTATACTTAGAATAACAATTTAAAAATTTTTAATTTTGGATGTTAATATTATTATATTAATTTGTAAGTTATAAAGTAACTTAGACAAAATCAGTCGACCTTGTTGTTCATCATAAGGGCAATTTGTAAACTAGGCAATAATGAAATATTTGTGAGAGGAGAGTTAAAAAGTTTAAAAACTTGGACCGTGACTTAATTTCATCAATTGAGATGGGGTGTATAATTAAATCTCTAAAATATGTCAATTTCAAGTCTCTATGATGGGAATTACCTAGTAAGACATTGGATAAATGACTAAGGCCTTTGATTAGGGATGCAAACATGATAGAATCAGTAAATGATGTTAAGGGCTATGCCTATGTGGAGGTGTTTGTAGAAAATTTAGTAGATGAGCTAGACTTTTTAGGTGAAAATATCCTACTTATTAGTTCTATTTTAGATTAACCAAAAGAAAGTGAGAACTGGGAGGGATTTGTTAATGATAAAGGTGCAATAAGGCTAGAGGTGAATGTGGGAGTTGATATAACTGGGAAAAATGTAAATGAAGGAGTTAAAAATAATGAAAAAGTAAAGATTAGAGTTGGTACATTTAGGGAAAATGAAAATAAAGGAGTTGAAACTAATGGGCAAATGAATTTGAGAATTGTTACAACTGGGGAAAATGAAAATGAAAGAGTTGAAACTAGTGGACAGGTGAATGTGGGAGTTGGTATAAATGGGAAAAATGTAAATCAAGGAGTTGAAACTAGTGAATATGTGAATGTGGGAGCAAGTACAACTGGGGTAATTGTAAATGAGGGAGGTGAAAATGGGGCAGATAGAAAGGGTGATGGAAATATAGCACTTGGAAGTAATGAAGGAGATGGCATAGAAGTTGGTATTCAGTATGAAATAATAACTAATGAACTAGAGGGTGGAGTTAAGGTAAAAGATGTGGAAGATAAGGATGCAAGTGATATGGAGGTTGAAAGAGTGTAAGATGTGGTAGATAGTAATTATGATAAGAATTGTCAATGGGAAATTGAATACGGTGAAACCAATGCTGGGTCAAAGGATGCGAATTAAGCTATAACATATGACCAAGAAGATGTTAAAGGAAATCATGTAGCATGGATAAATGAACATAGGAGTTTTGATGAACATATGAGTCCTAATGTCTCAAAAGAAGAGGAAGACTGAACTGATATTCAAAAAGAAGATCAGAGAAGCAAGAAGTCAAAATAGAAGAAATTTCTCAGGTTTAAAATGCTATCTAATAGGAAGCTGATAAATTTTACACTTGGAATAGATTTTAGTACTAAGGAATTGACAAAGGAAACCATGCACTACTATTGAATATTTCAACACAAATCTGTCTAGATTGACAAAGATAATAAAAGGAGGTTGGTTGTAAGGTGTAAAAAAGGGTGTCTATATTATTTTGGAATCAACCTAGACACATATAAGGGTGTTTGGTAAGTAAGTGTCTTGAAGGACATTCATACATGTCCTAGACAATTTAAGAATGCTCAAGCTAAAACTAAGACTATGAGAAAAATATAGGTAGGCTAGGAAAGAGAAAATCCAAAGGTAAGTTACAAGACATACCAAAGTGATACAAAGAAAGATTGAAGTGTGCTTTAGACCAAGAGCCAGACCTATAGGGCTAAGAGAAAGACAATGAATATGTTGGAAGGAACTGTAAAAGATCAATATAGAAAGCCCTGGAGTTATGCTAAGGAGCTAGTTAGGAGTAATAAAGGCAATTTTGTCATTATTAATGTCCTCAAGCCTTCTCTAGGATTGCTTCCAATATTTTGTAGAATGTATGTATGCTTTTAGGGGTGTAGCAAGACATTTATTGAATGTTGTAGGCTATTCATTGGGTTTGATGGATGTTTCCTCAAAGGCCTTTATGGAGGTCAGTTGCTTATAGTTACAGGGAAGGAGGGAAACAATCAAATGTTTCCAATTGCATTTACTATTGTTAAAGCTAAAGTGAAAAACTCATGGAAGTGGTTTTTAAATTGGCTTCTAACTGACATTGGATTTGTGGCAGACCATAATTAGTCTTTTATATCAGACTAGCAAAAGGTATGGTCCATTTTCATGTTAATCATTTTAATTGCTCCATTTGATCACTTAATTATTAGTAATTGCAATATTTACTTGCAAGGTTTAGAACAAGTTATACTAACCTAGTGAAGGAATTTAGCACATGTTTTGTGTGAAAACTTTGTATGCAAATTTCAACAAGAAGTTTCCTAGAGATGAATTGAAAAACAAAATGTGGGATGCAATAAAGGCAACCACAATTGCAAAATTCAAAACAATTATGGATGATCTAAAGAGGTTGAATGAAAAAGCATGAGAGCATTTTATGAATTTGAAACCAAATCAATGGACTAGGTTTGTATACTCCACATATACCAAATGTCATTTATAGGTAAATAATATGTGTGAGACTTTTAATAAGCCATCTTAGAATACAAGGACAAGCCAATTATTAATCTAGTAGAAGAAATCAAGATACATTTAATGAATAGAATTATTTGTAACAGAGAAAGAGTGATGAGAAAAAAAGGTCAATTATGTCCTCATGTACAAAATACTATAGAAAAAAATAAACTTACAACCAATCATTAGACCCCAATATGGGCTGAAGGTAAACAAAGTGCATTATTTGAAGTGAAAAAAAAAATCTGATAGATGTGTGGTGAACTTGTTAGAGGAAACCTATTCTTGTAGGTTATGAGACCTCACTGGCATTCTATACTACCACTGTATTGCAACTATGGCTTTGTGCAACCACAAACTAGGGGATTATGTAGACAAATATTACAGGTAACAAAATTCACACATTATTTTCTTATTTACACTGTGACTTATATTGCTAACCAAATTTTTGTTAACTTGCAGTAAGGAAACTTACCTAGCTTGCTACTATCATATCATATATCTGATCAATGGAAAATAATTATGGCTAAAATTCAGTAAGAAGTAATTCAATCACTCTTACTTAGAAGGTATTTTGGGAAGCCAAAGACAAAGAAGTAAAAGATGTTAATGAGCAGCTAAAAGATCCCTACAAATTGCCAAGACAACATACAATATACAAATGCAAAACTTGTGGTTAGTATGGTCACAATATCAGAAGTTGCAAGGGAAAGACAAGGGTTGACAGAAAAATTTCAATTTGAGGGAACGAAGTATCTCAGCTAATGACTACCTCCAACCAACCAAACAAATGCAAAACTTATGGTTAGTATGGTCACAATATCAAAAGTTGTAAAGGAAAGACAAGAGTTAACAGAGAAATTCCAATTTGAGGGAACAAAGCATCTCAGCTAATGACTACCTCCAACTAGCCAAAAACCTTTACATAAGCATCCAAGGCAACTTCCAAAAATACTCAAGAAAGTAGGAAGGCTAAAGGCAAGGGTAAGAAGGCATCAATTACTTCAAATTTTAGAAGACAACTATAAGGCAAATATTTTTACTATTAAGGTAAAAAATGTTTTACAAAAGAGACCCTAGAATTTCTAAGTCAAGGCAACCAAAATGAGGTGAGGGGGAATGTTGCAACACAGGAATTATAGAATGATAACAAGAATAGAACATGAATTATGGGGTGATAGTTGTACAACTATTGGACTTTGTAATTATTTTGGGTTTTTTTGTCTACCGTCAGTAGTTTTTTAGCTAGGTTGCAGTTGATGTACTTGATGTAATTGTTGTTAATACTTTAACTATCTTATAACAATTTGAAATTAATGGAAGTAGTTTTTTTTTTTTTTGGACTATTTTGCTATTTGATATTTTACAGTCACTTAACTAGTTATTTTGGTCATTTTGCATTTGATTTAGCTTCCACATTTGCTATTATTTAACTGCTGTTAAGAATTTTACACTCATTTAAGTAGTTACTTTGGCCATTTTATAGTCATTTAAGCAATTGATTAATGGAACCACAATTTCATTAAATACTGGTTGAATGACATGTTAGTCGTATATAGGTGCCCTAGAGTCAATTTGATTAGGCTCTACTGCATCTATGACTAAGCGGTCTATGGATTTGGATAATAAAGGTTGAATATTCATCTTATATTGCATATTATGATCATATTTATGA
>JANHAO010014738.1:0-15162 GCA_026873985.1 Saraca asoca
ATAAGATCACTTCACAAAATGGGCTTTTACTAAATAGGCTCAATAAAAATGACATCTAATTAACTGGACTTATTGTATTATGTCAATCCATAATAAAAAAATGCTAACAGAATTTGGAGATTTTTGAGTGAAAATGGAGAGTTACTAGGAATTTTCTTACTGGACTACCAAGAACACCAAAGGGCTATGACTCTTTATAGGTAATTGTTAATTGTTTAACAAAAAGTGCCCATTTTCTTTCAGTGAAAACTACTTATTCTAACTTACATGTATCTAATATTTCTACGAAAGACATCTTGCCAATCTACCTATTGGACCAAACCAATCAAAGCACTAAATTGCTCAACAAACTCTACAGTCTAATATTCAAGTGGAAGCTCCTAGAACTTGATCCAAATGGGAATGAAAGGAATTTAGAGCCTATAAAAAATCACATTTGGTTTCCAATAGTTGAAGATGATAAAGACTCCTTGAATTGCTCATGGGTCATTTTTGAAAATGTATTCCTTGTGTTGTTTGTTTTTACAATGAACCACATAGAAGTTGTCATCTTTACTAACCATTGTAACACTTCTATAAAGTTTCCAAATAGCATTAATAATGAGTTGTAAATGTTTGGTAGAGAAAACTTTGTTGTCCATCAAATATCCAATAAGACAGTGATTATACCAATCTTCTGACTGTTGAAGAGTAACGGGATTATGTTGTACAATGGGTCCATATCTTGCCCAAATAAAGTTAGGATTTTTCATGTCTTCATTGAATATATCTTACTCTCTCTAACTAACCTAATTCATGAATATTTGTAATAATAGAACAAAACTCGAGTATTTGGATTAGGACAGAAGAAAACACATGAAAAAAGGAAGAAAATAGTTAGAACAAAGAGAATCTTTGAAAAAGAATATATAATCACTAAAGGGAAAAAGGAATAATAAAAATTAATAGTTAAGACCTGTGAAAAACTAATAGACAAAAATCTAAAAAGGGAATAATGATAGAAAAGGACAAATAGAACAGTAATGGCTACAAACAAAGAATGGTTAGAAGTACATGAACAGGAATTAAAATAGTGAGATAAAACTATAATAAATTAGAAAGGAACTTGAAAAGATGATGATGTTTGCATTAAAGAAAGATGGAATCATGAGGATGTTGAGAGCTAATGAGCAAGAGTGTAAGAGCAAGATTTCCAGAGAGAATCTCACAAAGAAAACTTAGGGACCTACAAAAATGTGCTCATGTAAAATGAATGCTTAAGACAAATTACTGGTCCTTTTAGGAATTAGACAAAAAGAGTAAGTTGATAGTTTCCCCCTAGGTTGAGCTTTAGTAATTGCTTGTTAAATCATTCTCTTACATTAATATGCAACAAACTAAATTATTTAAATGCAAGGATTACATTGGTGATAAATTGTGTACTCGTTGTCCAAAACTGGCTTTGTTTACAAGGTCTTGTTGCAGAAAAATAGATAAAGATGATACAAAGAACTATTAGATGATATTACTAAGATAGTATTCAGGGTATTCATCTAGTTTACCTAAGTGTGGGTATACAATTTCCTTGTGAAGCGGGATCAAGGTAAACAAGTCTAGAAAGCATGATATGGTATCATAAGTCAACCTTTATGAGCAATTTGAGAGGATAAATGTGCTTGGTTTGACACAAAACTTTGTGAAAAAATCAAGCATTGTATAGTAGCCTTGAGCCTCAAATTTGGGAGTGATATGACTTGTATATTTTTTTTATATTTCCCTATTTTGAGCATGTTTTGATAATTTTGACATAATTTATTTGTCTAGTATGAGTAGGAAAGCACATGGTCATGTTCCTTGTACTTTTAGTTTCACGTCCTTATAAGATGGCACAATATTAATTTAGAAAGGGTCAGAAGATCGAAGTGCATAGCAAAGTGTGAGGAAATGTCATACTCACATGAGCAAACTTGGAACTAAGGATGGTAATGGGTTAGGTTTGGGTAGACCTAACCCAACCCAGATCCAATAAGGACTAGCCATTCAAGACCTATCAGAGATCCAAACCCTGTTAAGGATTCAATGAGGTCTAACTCAAAGACCCAATAAACACCCATTTGGAATTAGAAAAATATTATTGTGAATTTTTTCTAATTAAAAAAAGAAAAACATAAAATATAATTTTTCTTATTGATCATAATTAACTTGTCATAAAATATGTTATCCTAATGAATCTAATGTGATACCCAAAAGATACCTAGGATCCATTAAATATTTAATAGTTAGACCCAAACCCAAACCATTAAGTAGTGGGTCTAATTTGGGTTTGACCTATTAGATAAATATTCATTGGTTTTAGCAAGACCCATTAGATCTGGATGTTTTTGCCATCCCTACTTGGAACCAAGGGATTAGTCCTATGCCTCACATTAGTGTAATGGGATATTAAATGTAGAGCGCCTCTGGTAGTAGAGTCCTAGACACCAATTATGGGCACAAGTTACAAAGGTAGCAAATCAAGAGCTACAGAGATAGGAAGCATTCAAGTTGCAAAGGCAACAAAATTCAAGTTTCAAAGAAAGCTCACTAGAGTCTATGGAGGTAACAAAATTTTGATAGAGTTAGCTCAATAAGGTAAGCAAAGAGGAAGTCAAGGGAGGAGCTGATAAGTAGCAGAATGAAAATTGTCCTAATGCTATCTTAGATTAAGGGTGCCATCCTTTTAAAAGTTCTCAAGTGGCATTGGCTCAAAGAGATAAGTTGGAAGCAATTGAGAGAGAAGTTCAGAGGAGTAGGCTAAACAACCTCATAAAGTGTGACACTTGTTATACTATATTTGTTTAAAAACAACCAATTTGGAAAATAAATTAAATTAGTAAGTATTTTTGGGGAGTTAATTGTTGAGGTGTACTTATTTTACTACTAAATAACTAAGTAGTTTGACTTATGATAAAATTTATACTTTTAAGTTATGAAGTGTGTTCAAACTTTATTTAGTTATAGTTTAAAGATCTAAAAAGCATATTTATAAAATTATGTTTTATTTGTGATGGGTAGCAAGTAGAAATAAATTGTATTTTAGTTTTATTTTTACAACTTAAAAAACTATGTGTAATATTGGAAATAAAATGTACAAGTGAGAAGTGTTTTAAAATTATTTCATGTGAATTAAACATTCACTCTAGTGTCTTAAATTTGTGTTAAAGCCTTGTTCCTTTTATTTTTCCCCCTTTTCTCCCTCTCCACTTAAGTAAAAGCCACGAGAGAGTGAAGGACGGAGCCTAACCCTACTCTTTGTCACTAAACCCAACATCAACAGCAAGCCCCTTTTTTAAGTTCTTCAACCATTTTAGAACTTATCTATTACCATTATACATCGTAGCTAACTTCTTGAGTTATTACTAGATTGAAGCCCAATTGCTCTATTTGGATGCTAATTGAATGAGCCAGATTGAAGCTCACTAGTCAAGCTAGCTAGCTTGGGTCAGTTATTTTTGCCACCATTATCATTGAAAATTGATGGTCTTATATGAAGAAGCCCAAGTCAGTAGCAACTTCTTTTCCCTTTCAACTTGACAACAAATTGCTAGACCCCTTCTACTCTTTTGGTGAATTCTAGATGAATTGGTGAAGGGTTAAGTTCAAACCCTTCCACATTTGTTAGCACTTCTTTATAAAACCTAAGTTCAATTTTGAGGCTAGTAGCTAGACTCTTGGCTTGAGGGCATTCTTGAGCTAAAGGCTTGCCTAATTCAACATCAATCTCTAGTACTTGTAGTGATGTGAGAATGTGGAGTTATTCTTTGGACCAAGTTAGATTCAGTATATAATTTGCGTTATTTTGGCACTTTTCAAGTGAATAGATAATTTACTCCTCTTTTCCTTATTATTATACAAAAGTCTATTTTATTTACTATTTTGAACTTGAAGATTATAATATATTATGATTCCAAATTAACTTGAATTTTCACTAGTTACTTACATTTGAAAGAAAAATAATATGTTATAGCAAATAGTATATATATTATATATTTCAAAGAATTGTTTCATGTGTTTGATATTGAAAATTTTGCTATTTTGAAATAGTGGGTTGTTGAAGCTTTTGATAATGTGCTACATGAAATTGATGATTGAATACATGAATTGATCGGAAGTGATTCATTTATCTTTTGTCAATGAATATTATTTTATAAAATAATAAAGTATTGAGTTTTATTGTAAAATCAAAATTTGAATCTTTGAAGAGTTCTTTTAGAAAACCTCCAAATGCACTTGTGAATAGAATTAACATGAGAAATTAAACTAGTGGAGGGATAAAGGGAGAATAACTGCTAGAAGAATAAGGTGAATGATGGCAACTAAATACTATTGGCAAGGTTGCCTATAGGAACTCACCATTGGATCCTAACTATATATTGAGATCTTGTATTTTTATGATACATGTATATTTATGAAGTATGAGATATTTTATCTATTTTCCATCTTGATGAGTATATTTGAAATCATGTGTCATGTTTCTTATTTTATATGTTTAGGAAAGCTTTAAAGTGTGGAAGTATGATTTTTTTTAGTTTCAACTCCCATATTAGATTTAAACTTTGTTTTTGCTATATTTATTGCAATTAACTTCTTCAATTGTTTAAATGGTATCCTTATATTTGATATTTTGAGTTTTAATGGTTTTGAGACTAAAATTTTCAATTCATAAGATATTTCATAAATGAGTACATATATGAGTTTATACTAGATTTCATTTGAATATAATCACTAGGTTTCTAAGAAACTCACTCCACTTTTTTTAAATTATTTTTTTTTTCAGAATCTAAGGCTATTCTTGCTATCTCTCCTCATCCACCTGAACCTGAGCTTTCTTCTTGATTGGTAAGTCATCTTTGCTAAGCATGGATGCATTTTATTGGAGGTATTTTGGTAGTTGGCTAGGTTGAGTCTTTCCATATGCATATGTGGTTGTTTACCCAGTAGATTGTGTATATTGATGTGTTTAGGCAATGTGATGCATTTTGATTATTTATATAGGTTTTAAGTAAAGTGTGTGGCTCTCAATTATTGTATTGGCCTATGGCCCAGGGTCCAGAAAACAAAGGAGGCTCTGTCGGATTTTTGTTAGAAACATGAGCATGTATTTCAATAAATATGTCAAAGTTTTTCACACTTGTCCATCTTGTCTTACATAGATTATAGTTGTCAAATCAATTTCCATATAGGAAAATGTGTAGCATCAATAGTTTTGCTGTGTGGTTCAAACTTGTAAGAATCCATCCTTAGGTGACATTCTATGCTAGTCATGTGTCAAAAATTGATGTGTGACATAAAGAATCAAGGGAGTAGCTTGAGTGGAGTAGGCTGAAAACCTTTATCGGAGTTGTGTCAAATTGAGATGTTGACATTTATTAAGTGGGGGAGAATGCCAAAAATTAACCATTGAAAGATTTGAGGGGCAAAAGTGCTCGGCTTGACATAAATCTTTTTGGAAAAATTCAGTATTGTATAGAGGCATTGTGGCTTTAATTTAAGAGCAATATAACTTGTGTACTATTTTTCTAATTTTTCCCCATCAAGGTATTTTGGTAATTTTGTCATGGTTCATTTGTCCAGTGTGAATATGAAAGCACATGGCCACATTCCTTGCATTTTTAGTTTTGCTTCTATATAAGATAGCACAAAATCTGCACCCAAAGTTATAAGAAAAGGCCTTATGTTAACTCAGAAAAAGTATATTTACTCTTGCCATTTGCCCTTTAGCTCAAAATGCTTTTTAAGGTTAGTGTTAGTAGCTTATCGAGCGTTCATTAGAGGCATATTGGTGCCTTGTCATGCCCTCATTTAGGCTTGCTAGCACTAATCTAAGGGATCTAATAACATGTTGGCTTAGTGCCTCCTCCTACACACTTTAAACTATGATGAGACATATATCAATAAAAAGGAGTTGTCCCTCTCCCTATTTGGTTGTCCCTTGGCCACTATACTAGAGGCTACTTATGTAAGGCATTCTTATGGCTCGGTTGTTAGGTTGCTTCAATTTACAAACTTATGTTACTTTCAGACATGTTGTGCATCAGATTTTGGTTGTAAAGGTGACAAAATCCACAATACCCCCTTTATCTATCCAAATGTGACTTGAGTTTATTAAAAGATTGGTATGTTGGCCAAGAGTGACAAGCATGCATTACATAGTTTTGACTAGATAACTATTGGCCCTGATACCTAGCCTATCTATATGCTTGAACTATTAAAGTTCTTAAACTTTATATCCTAGAATCTTAAATGCTAATGCATGCCTAGAATGATAAATAAATAAATTATACATATGTGGATACATTAATCTATAGAGAAATTGTAGATTGTTCACACTCTGTAGAACAAATGACAAGAATTATGCTCTACCACAAGGCCTATTAAAGCTTATCGAACAAGGGATTTATATGAGTGCTAGTTACTTTAATTTCCTTTAGAATGGATAACACATAAACATCACAAGCTCACTTAATAGTTGGCACAAAATAAAGGAACTAAGGAAAAAGTAAAACTTATTTCTCTTAGTAAAGGGCGTAAGATACATTTCCTAAGACATCTTCAATTTAACCTTTGATAATATTTGCACAAGTCTAAATCTCTTTTGACATGATTTGTATACTTTAGGATTCTATCTTCTACTAATTTTATTATAGTGGTAAACATGAAAGTAAAGTAACTATTTGTTACTTAGTGGCATATAAGAACTACTAATTTACTTGACAATAGGCAGAGATGAATAACAAGCACAAATTAAGGGAATAGCCCATTTTTACATGGCATATACTTATTATTACCTTCAATTCAAAATTACCTTGCTACATCATAATTTAATAGTTATATAAAATTGATATAACACACTAACATAATGTCTTTATGAAAAGGATGGGAGTAAAACCCTTCCCTTAAAACTGAAAAAAATATTATTGTCATTCTAAAAAATGATGAAAATTGTTCTATCATGTGAAATTCTATATATTATATAAGAAATTTAACTATGTCAAGGCTATTTTTTCCTTCCATTGGTGGTGATAAGCCCAAGAGGATTTAACTATGAGTGGTACTCATGACTTAAATCCCACTATAAACGGTTGTATGCCTCTGTGATATCAATTACCTACATCTTTGTTATGCTCAAATTAAATCATTTGCCACCAATTGCTGTGGCTTTTATGAAGACACACTAAACTAAAAATGGCTTATATCAACTAAGGTTTCATACTTATGAACTACTTCATATTCAAGATAGGCCATAACCTTATTAAATGGCACAATTATATTAATGCTAATCATAAGGTTTATGAAATTTCCAGTCATTAGATTAAATCATTTATTTTAGATTAAAGGATATAAAGTAAAGTTGTTTATGAAAATAACTTATGATTATAGTGTTCATGCTTTATAGACCACCACTTTGATAGAATGGCTGATATTACTTCATATATGAACTACTTGTTGGTCCCAAAAAAATTGAGATCTTGCCCTTTTTTACAAATGCAAAATATATACTTTTTTAAAATAGATTGGATTCTTTTTTATTTGTAAAGTGGAAAACTTTCAAGAAAATTGTCTTCAGAAGCTTATTGGATAATCAAGAACCTAATTGGAATTACTAATCAGAAGTAATTAAGAATTTATTAACAAAATGATCAATTTAGATCAAAATAGAAATTAAAATAGAATTACAGTAATATCAGAATCGTAATGAATTTAGAATTGCAGCAGAATAGAAAGTACAATAAAGAAATAATCAAGAACATTAATTTTTAAAGTGGTTCAACTTCAACTAAAACCATAGTTGATGTCTACATCCACTAGATCAATCCTTAACCAGATGACCACTTTTATTAATAACAACAAGAATTAACCAGGCTCCTAAACACCCAGTTCATACATAAGATTTTGACTGGGCTCTTACCTACCTATTACATAAGATTTAGCTAGGTTCTTGCTAACCTAGATACAATAATTCTTTTGTCTCATATAGACTATGATCAACCTTATAACCTAAAGATATTCCAAGAATTCTTTACAATCTTTAACAAGCAATGATCAACCTCATAACTAAAGAAGATGCAAAGGGAAGATCAATCTCTTCCTTTGTATATCTGATTCTTATTAACCTAGAAATCTGAATTAGAAAACAAGAATTAGGTAAGAAATACAATACCAAGATTTGAGATGAATATCTCAAATATCTAAGGTGAATTCTCTTCAATTTTGATTCAAGATCCTTTGAATTGTGAAATCTTATAAGGTAGATGATAACTTTGGTTAAGCTCTAATAGCTTTGTGTTTTTCACACTTGAAAAATATGAAAACTAACAAAACTGGTTAAGTTTGAAATAAGGTTAAAGGTATTTATAGTTGTTGTAACTAACTTTCAAAAATAACTAACTTTCTATCCGTGAATCAATTCAGAGCATTTACCGACAAATAAATTGATTTGTGAATCGATTCATCTATAAATATCATAACGAATGTTCGTGACTAAATCGATGCATGAATTAAATCATAATATTATACAAATAGGTCTTGAATTAATTACCTAATTGATTCAGGAAAAATTCCTAACCTTCGATAAAAAATATTTTCCAAAACTTTTCTTCATGAATTGATTCAAATACATTATCACAAGTTCTTCAACATCAATCGATTCATGAATTAATTTACATAGTGTAAAATGATTTTTATAAAATTTGCACTTGTGAAAAATTAATTTAAAAATTTGTTTAAAAATTATTTGATTTTATCTCACTTCAAGTGATTTATTTCTACCTCAATGTATCAATTATAAGAAATTTGCTTGAATCAAATTTGATTTAAATTCATTTATAAAGATCCTAGTAAAAATAAAATAATTGCTAAAACTAATGTAGATCTTTTGAATCTCATACACTTTGATCCTATAAAAATAAATAAAAAACACTAAAACATATTGTCAAATACAAAATTGTTTTTAACATCAAAAATAAATAAAGAAAGATAGCAATCTCCATATATAGATGTAGCAATGGTAATAATCTCAAATGCTAACAACCTCCCCTTTTTTATGGTAACAAACAATTTTAGATAAGGATTAAAGTTTTTGTAAAACAAAATAGTTTTTAGAAAATAAAATCTACAAACTTTTTCAAAATCTAAAATCTATTAAATCAAATTAGAATTTGATTTGATTTTTTTTTGTTTTACTCCCCCTTTATTACTTTTACTTTATTCATATACCATATTTACTCAATATCTCTTTTTATCTCATTCATATCTCTTATGTATTTCTTCATATCTCCCCCTTTTGAATTGAAAATAACAACTCATCTAAAATCCTTTATTTTCCCTTTTGATATATTATCTAAATTCTCATTTCTCTCCCTTTTGGCACATCAAAAAGCAATAATGCATTCATAATAATTGATGTACCAAAAAGAATAGAATAGAAAGAAATAAGCATAGAACAGAATAATCTATATACTAGAATCTAGTATAGAATTCAGTCAAAAGTCAATAAACTATCATATTATTTAGAATTCAAAATCCAATGTGCTCAGAATACTAAATCAAATATATAATATTAGAATCAAGATATTCGGATACAATATCCAGAACATAGAACATTAGAATATGACATCTCAAAATATTAAACTACATGATCATCATCATAACATCAAAATATAGTCTAGAGCAACAAAAATAATGAAATAGTGAATAATGAAACAGGAGATATTGGACTGAGAGATACAATAGACAAACACCAATACATAGCATACTAATCTTGTGGAGAGTCTTGATCATCTATTCTCTATAGCTCAGCCTCTTCATCTTATTCTTGCATTTGTTGTGTTATCTCATGTAATTAAGTTTTAATGGAACTGACCCACTCATTTACTTGGGTGGCATGTTTCTGATTTTCAAGCTCCATATTGGCTATACAGTCATCCATTGACTCAATCAAATTATCTTATTTGTCTAACAATTGATCCATTTGATCATTTATGTGTTTGTGCATTCTTTTTATAACCTCAATTATTCTTATTTCAGCTTCACTAGATAACCCAACTACTTTTGAGCTTATAAATCCTCTAGTGGTTTTAGGATTTTGTCACCATTTTCTAATCTATTTTTCTCGTTCATTTTTTTTAATCCTATTTTGTGTAAATATGATACATTAATCATAGTAGTTTGATTCATTGGAAAACATTAGATTTCATCAGAAAATTTTAGTTTGAATTTGACAAAAATAGGAGTAAGGATCATGCCGTAATCCAATGTCTATTCTTTTTGAACATTTAGCCAGATATTTAAGGATAAAATAGGGCATATTAAAATCAAATTGATTTTTAATAAGCCACATTAAAAATAGTTTGTCTTCCATAGTTTGTGTAAAATTTGCGATCCTTGGCAATATCATCTTACACAGAGCATAATATAAGATCTTATCTTCAGGAGATCAGCCAATAATAAGTAGTTTCCCAGTTCCATCCTTTAGGTTGGAATAAGGAAAAAGCATCCGAATGGTTGATTCCCTGCTATAGTCAGGAAAGGATCCTACAATAAGCTTTGATTGGTTTGAATCCATGCCAAATTCATTTGCTAAAAATTATGCATCAATAACTATATTCTTATGCATCACATAACATGAAATTTTGTCATTAGTACAAGATAGATTTGCATAAAACATTTTGACTAGCCTAGGATAGGTGTTTCCCTTTTGTGTCAAAAATTTCTCTAATCTATACTTAGCTACTAGTTCTAGTAGTCTACAAAAGTTGTTCACTAAAGCATTTTAGGGGTTCTACCTTTCTATTTGCAAGTTCGAGAAAGGTAGCATACTCACTGGATGAGTTGAAGTAAGACTCCTCTTCAACAAGTGTGGATGGTTATGTTTCTGACTTTTCTTTTCTCTTTGTTAATAGCTTGACCCTTTTTGACATTTTGTGAAGATTTCTAGAAAATCTAGAAAATTTGGGTTATTAGAGTTTTAAGGGTAGAATTTGGGATCTTTTGATTTTGGGGAGTTTAGGTGAAATTGGTTGATTAGAAGTGTTCGATAAGGTGTTTCTAATGTTTCTATGCAAGAAATTTAAGTAAAAAGTGTTAGAGGATTGAGATTTGATTGTGAGTTTGAAAGGGTTTTCAATGGCTACAAAGTGAGAAACCATGATATGAAGTTGAAATTGATTCAAGTATATATAGGATCACACTTTGAATCAATTCACGAATCAATTCAGAAAGCAAATATTTAAGTACAAATCGATTTAGGTGTGCATTGTTCATAGGATTCTTATACAATTCAATTCTAGAATTGATTCATCCAGGTTTAATAAAAAAATTTAGAAATTTTGAAGTCTTCTTGAAAGTTTGAAAATTTTTGTGAATTGATTTGGGAATCGATTCATAATACATATCTTTGAGAGTTGAATCAATTCAGAAACTCACCGAAATCCTAAAAAAATTTTGAATCGATTACTAAATCGATTCAGGAAGTCTTGAACTCAATTTTTATATAGTTTTGTTTCAGAAGTGTTTTCCTAATCTCTTATACAGCCAATAAAGATTTCAATACTATTGAAAGCTCAACTCTCTCATTATGTACCTACAAAACAAACTCAAGGAAATCTATGATGCCTAAGTTAGTAATTGCAATGTATAATAACAAATAACTATAAAAAGATAGGTAGGTATTAAAATTTACTAAAGTTAGGAGTGTTAGCCTTAGAGTGAAAATTGTTAGCTTTAAAGATGAATTGATCAAGACACTCTAAGCTACATTTTGGTTTTAATGTTGAAAAACAAATTTTAGAAAAACAAATTTGATACATTTTTATTTGATGATGCAAAAATATATTTGTTCCATTATTTGTTATTATTTGTTACTAATTTCTATTTGATTTTAGGTTACATCAAGCATACAAGACTTTGATGCAAGAATTTTTTTTAGCTTTTTTATTTTACTAGGATTATATTGTAAATAAACTCATATAGTAGTTAATCCATATCTTTTTAAATCAGAAAAGTAAGAAGAAGAGAAAAATGTTTTGAAGAAAATCATTTTTAAAAAAAACAGTTTTCTACACCACAAATCGAAGTCACTTTGATTTATACAAGAATTTTTGCAAACGCAAATCAAAGATACTCCGATGTACATAAGAAATTTTTTTAAAACACAAATCGAAGTCACATTGATTTATGTAGTTCAAACTGACTTATCGAAACTTTTGATTTTTTACCACTTCGATGCATACATCGATGTAACGATGAAAAATAATACACTATACATTGATTGCACACCGATGCATTAGTGAATAAACAGACTGTAATCGAAGTCACATCGATGTATTAACGAATAAATCATTTTTTTTGTTATAGATGGTTATGGCAGTTATAACCACCTAACTATCACCTAACTGCTCTGTCTATATAAATGATTTTTCTTATGAAATCATTACGATTTGATTCAGTTTTGATATAATTGATTTATAGAGCTCAAATACGATTTTTTACATAAAAAGAATTTGAGAAAACAACTGCTAAATTGTCTCTTCTTCATTTCTACTTTTTCTGAAGATATTCTTCATATTTTTAATCAAGCTTTCTGGATCATCATCTATACGAGCTTATCTTAGTCTGTTTAAGATTTACATCTCAAATAATCTGGTATTGTATTTCTTAGACCTTTTATCTTTGTTTCTTTTTGAGATTTCTAAGGATTTAGAAATCCTGTATAGGTTAGCAAGAACTTGTCAAATCTTGTGTTTTTCTTAGGTTTAGAAGAGCCTGTGTCCAATTCTTTTAAGTTAGTAAGAAGCTTGTTAATTTCTTGTAGTTTTATTGTAAAAACTGGCAATTTAGGAGCCTGGTAATCCTAATGTTTTTGTGATCAATTGAAAAGGTCTTTTAGTTGATGAAAGTTTAAGTGGAGTATACTTAAATTGCGGTTTCAATTCAAGTTGAACCACTTTAAAAATCTGGGTTTCAATTTCTATTTTAATTTTCATTCTCTGTTATCTTTATTAATCCTTAATATCTATCTATCTACATTATTAATTAACAATTCTACTCTTAATATTTAGATCTGGTTTAAACAAACAAAGTTGTATACCAATCTCCAATGAGATTAGGGCAAGATTCACATTCAATTCAATTCCGCACGTTAAACTTTAAATCTTTCCCACCAATTTTATATTTTTTAGGACTTGACAGTTGGTATCAGAGCTTTGGCTCTTGATACATCTTTGTTTGATTGCAGAATGGAATCAAATCTGTCTATTTTATCTGAGTGTTCATTCTTGAGCAATCTACCTCTTTTTGATTATGAGAACTTTGATTTATAGAAGTTCAAACTTAAGATTTTTGTTGAATCTTTAAATTTTGATATGTTAAGATTTCTTGAAAATGGTTATGACTATCCTATGATTTTGATAAATGGAATTCTTCAAAGAAATTCTAATTAGCTATGGACTGAGGAAGAAGAAAGAGATTTTTCTTTTGCCTCTAAACTTAAATGGATTATTGTTAACTCTTTATATGCTAACTAATTCTCTAAGATTTCAGAATGTAAGATAGGAAAAGAGATGATAGACAAGCTTGAAAGCACTTATGGATACAAAAAAAAAATCTGAAATCAAAGACAAAGAACAACACTGTCTTCTAGCTAAACATGAAATGATGAAAATTCAACAGTTTCCAGTTGTCTACTACAAGCCATACATAAATGAGATAGATGAAGAGAATGAGTCAAGTAATGAATCTTATGATGACCAAACTGACTCTGATGAATGACATGAAGATCCCACTGAATTGTGTATAAAGATGAATGAAGTACTATCCAAAACTTAGGAAGAACTCAAGAAGGTCAACAAGGAATTAGAACAACTAAAAGTCAGAAATGAAGGTTTGTTAAAAAGAATTGAAGTTACTGAAAAAGAAAATATTGATTTAAATACACTTGTTGAACAGCTGATTATTGAAAATAATACTTGTAAACATTGAGTTCTACAAGTGTGAAATAGAAAAATTGAGTAATGAGTTACAAAGTTTTTCAAATAGTAGTGCTAAATAATAGTTAACAAGTTTTTCAAAATAAAAATGGTTTAGGTTTTAAACAGAATAAAAATAATATATTAAACAAGAAACCTAGACAGATTACTTGTTATTACTGTAATCATAAGGGTCACCATATTAAACGATGTCCATATAAAAATGGAACATATACTTTGAGACCCAATAAAAAGCTAATTTGGATACCTAAAACTTATTTGTCCATTTTAAATACTTCCAGATTAAGATTTGATAGAAATTCTATGTCTTGGACTAACAATTTCATACCCAAATCCTTCTGGGTAGCAGCCAAATTTCTTTGACTTTGAATTTTGCAGGTTAATGTGAAGAAAAAGAATCAAGTCAAAAATAGCATATAAAATTGTGTTATATTTTCCTTTTATGATTTTGTTTATTTGTTTTGATTTTTACAGCTACTAACTTAATCTTTGGAGTTTTTAGCTTAATCTGTTTTGCAGGAATAAAAGAAGATCCTTACTCTTCAACAAAAGAGAGAGAGAGAGAGAGAGAGCTGAATACATCGAAGTAACGTCGATGCACATATGAAACTGAAGAACAATTCATGCCTACACCAAAGCCACATCGATGCACATATGAAACTTGAAGAACAATTCATACATACATCGACGTCACATCGATTTAGAGCCCCCACTATAAATATCAATATCGAAGCTACATTCATTCGCTACAATGCACTTCAAAAACCCTTGTTCGTCTCTCTCGACACTGCACACTTTTAATCCCCAAAAACATTTTTTCCTAGCCAAATTTCACCAAATTTTTTTGATTAAAACCTTTAAAACACCTTTCTCTACAATTTCAACTGAATAATTTCTCCAAAAACATCCACAAATCAAAAAAAACCCAAATCATCCCGAAAACCCTAACTATCGAAAATCTCAAAAATGACTTCATCACCCAGCAAACGTATGAAGATGGCTGCGAGACGCAAAGAAAAAGCTCCCATGACATCAGAACCCGATCAAGAAGAATCATTTTTCATGGCCAAAAAAGAGTATGAATCTTTCCTTGCATTTGAAACTAAAAAGGTAGAACCTATGAAGTGTTTTACTGATCAACCTTTCAAAACTTCTCACT
>JANHAO010014739.1:0-15177 GCA_026873985.1 Saraca asoca
ATTTGAATTGGTTTGCATAAATCTTAAAGGGCTTAAATTAATCTAAACCACGAAAGTAGGCAATTGGGTTGATTTAAGTACTATTCTTAGACCTTGAAAGAGGCTAGCAATTAATTTAGGCTAAACTATCCTCAATTATCTAAATAATCATAATAGGAAAGATTTTAATTAATTGTTGAAGATCATAAGTGTAGTGAAACCTCAATCCTAGGCTTTTATAATTGAACTTTACTTATTATTTACTTGTTGATCATTCATTCAGTCTCTTTATTACTTTTAATATTCTTATTTGATTTAGTCAACATACATTGCGAACTCTGGTAATTAATAACGGGATCCCTATGGGATTCAACCCATATTCACCGGAATCTACTACAACTACACCGTGTGCTTGCAGAAAATAACACACCACAATGCCACCCATCAAAATAATGTTAGCCAAAGATTGATTTCATAGCAACTTGTTAGCCTATGTCAAGGTTACACTACATCTTTCATGTTATCAATATTTGAATATGTACAATATTCTTATTTCATGATTTCAACTTAGCAAATATGCATAGTTTGGAATGACCTTCATCGATTGACTATATAGTATTTGGGCATAATTAGGTTTCACTTTAAACGTTATAAACAAAGTGTTGTTAATAATGTTTGATATGATGGATAATAAATGATAAAGAGTTGACAAACTAATGATTACGAGTTACTTGGAGATGTAATTGACAAGGAGTTATCTACCTAGTCTAATTTATGTGGATTCCTTGGCCTCCATCAAGTTCAAGTAAATTAGACTAGGATCCTAACCTACTATGATTGTCATCCAATGTGATAATCCAATTCTAAATAGATGGTCATTAGAATTGAATAAAATAGTGGGAGTTCATTTTATTAGAGCCCATATAAAATGAATTTCATGCTTAGATATTAATTCACTCTATTCTTAGTAAAGGTTATTAAAAATGATAAATAACATCTCTTTAAGAAGCATTCTAACTGATAATAAGCTAACAGGGCCAAATTATGTGGATTGATTATGAAACTTAAAGATTATAGTCTAATAGGAATAGATAGCCTATGTCCTTGAAAAGGACTCTCTTGTACTTCCATTTAAAGGTTTAAGTGAATATGAAAGTTTTGACTTTGATGCTTACTTGAAACACGAGGAAAACCCTGAACAAGCAGCATGTCCGATGTTGGCCTCAATGTCTCTATTAGGAACAATGGATCTAAGCATATCAAATATACCAATTATTAGCATTAAGTATTCACTGTGGGAATTTAAAATTTTCCTCAAACCTCAGATCATGTTGTTTGCATACTAATACAAAAGCTAAGGTAAATTTAAAACAACAATTTAAATTTTACCTTCATGAGATTTGTTCTCAGAATCCTTAATCTTTAAAGTTGAGTTTGATTTCCTAGAAATTCTACAAAGAACCCCATGATCAACTCCTTTGAATTATGCCCAGACAATTCTATCAAATTTGATGTCCAACATCAACAGTGATACACATGAACTAAGTTGATCCAAATCTTCTACAAAGTTAACGTAACTAGTAGATAGGAAAATTCAACCATTTAGCTTAAGAGGTGCTACCTCTCTAAGGAATCGATATTCACTAGGGTAGGGTTAACTATTTGAATGCAAAAAGGAGATGAGTGAGATCACATAGAGAGAGTTGGCATACAACATATGTGCTAGGGCTAAAACTCTTTGTGTTATTTAGTTTGGTGACTCACTCCTCCTTCTATAGAGGAGTTTGGAGCTCAAACAAAAGTGTGGAGGCTTAATGAGTAACACACAAGCTAGGGTTACCCTATGTTTGTGTCATCCACTCAAGTTGGGTTGCAGCCCCTTAGGCCCAAGATGGCCACACTCCTTACCCTAATACTCCCTTCATTGTGTCCAACAAGCCTAAATACTTTCTTATGAATCCATATTCAAATACTCTCTATTTGTAATCATCCTCTAATTTAATTTAAAACAATCTCTAAGTGTGGAACCATTCTTCGATTCTAGATCTCCTCTAGTATTAATATAAATGTTCTCTAAAATTTAAATATCAACTATGAAAATTTACTACTATTTAATAATTATAATATCCATTAGAGAATTATAAAATCTTTGATTAATTAACACTTCTATCGCATTAGAACACTTAATAATCATTTCAAATTTCCAAGATGTTTATTGAATTCAACCTTTGAATTCATAACATTTTGCATTTTAATTTTGACTTTGGATCAAAGTGATTCTATTGTGTGTGACCCATTAAGCTTTTATGCATATTGGCAATGAATTCATTTACAAGCTTCTTCAAGCTCAATTGAATTAAAACTCTTTTAATTCAAAGATAATTTCCCCAAATTCGTCACACAAATTCATAGATCATGGTTGACTTCTTGCAAATCATCATAACTACCCAAATGCCAAGAATAGATTTATTTGGAAATCAAACCTTTCATGACAAGGCATTAGCATGTAATTCTATCCCTTCTTCTCTTAATATTCAAATTGACATAGGATATCATTCAAATGTTAACCCTATAAATGTCCAATCTAGCTTGTATATTTGACCATGTGCTATCTTACAATCATTCATACATAAAACTACTTTTTTGTATCATTAATCGATTATACATAAAACTCCTTTTATGTGTTAATCAATACATAGGCCTATGCTTTTAATCATAGCACAATTGTCAAAACATCTTTAGAGTATCTTTATTTTATTACCAAGGAAGATGAATTTTCTCTTGATCAATCAATACCTCATGTACTTCATGGTGTATCCAAAAGTATTCATATATACTCTTTTAGGAGTGCAAGCCTAGATCAAAATCAAAGTACATGACTCAATACATAAGATACTATGTTAATCTCAAGTCTAAGATTCACTTACACCACCTTTCAAATAAGACCATTGACACATGGTAGCAATCCATATGGTTTCTCAATGTAAATCATTCCAGTCATATGTTCTTTAACATGTGCCCATGTATTTGTTCAGATATCTCTATATCTAGTAGTTTTGTATGAGATCACTACATTCTCTCAACAAATGTGACATAACATATGTTAGTTTACTCATGAATAACTGATATTTTGTTTTCTCAATTATTTCATAACCAGGGATATTTAAAAATTATAACTCTATGTACAAATCATCTCATAATCATAATCTCCATTGTGATTTATTTGTACACAATTATAACTTCAAGGACTTTATCCAAGATAGTATACTTATATCAAGCATATACATATTTAAGACTAAAATGATAAAGAAGGCAAAGCATAATGCTTCAATAAATATGCTTTAGATATGTAATATCCATATCATTATAACAATTGTCTCTAGTGCATCTTATATTAACAATCTCCCACTTAACCTAGAGCCAATCACCCTTATACTTAATCTTGATTCTTTCTAAATGATGATCAAGCTTCTGTTATGATCAAGCTTCTACCGAGATAGAGCCTTAATAAGCGGATTAGCTACATTATCATCTATGAAAATCTATTCTATTCTTATTTTGTTGTGCTCTATGATCTTTCTAATCAAATGGTAATGCCTCAAGACATGCTTAGATCTTTGATGAGACCTTGATTCCTTAGCTTGTGCCATGGCTTCATTATTATCACAATAGATTTTTAATGGATTAATGATGTTAGGAACCACCCTTAGTTTAGTGATGAACATTTATATCCAAACAACTTCTTTTGCTACTTTTGAAGTAGCAATGTACTCGACTTCAGTTATAGAATCTACCATCGTATCTTGCTTAGAACTTTTTCGGCATACCCATTAAGAGTGAATACAAATCCTAACTATGATTTGTAATCATCATAATTAGACTAAGCGCTTGCATCTATGAAACATCTAATTCATAAATCAAGGTCTTCTCTCTTTTTCAAGAATACATCCATAGTTCTTCTTAAGTATTTCACCATGGTCTTGACTACACTCTAGTGTTTTTCACCTGGATTAGCTTGATATCTACTAGTCAAACTTATTGCATAGAAGACATTTGGTCATGTACATTGCATGAAATACATAATTCATCCTATTACAAATGCATAAGGAATCTCATTCATGTATTTCTATTCATCTTCAATCTTAGGGCACTCCTTTCTAGACAAGTAACACCATGAGTGATGTGATCTCCCCTTGGAGATGCCGATGGATCCTCCAAAATTCAACAATCAAATTGAAAAGAAAAAGAAAGATGTTCATGCCACACTCTATCATAGAAGGAAAGTGACAAGTGATGGATTTGACACCACAAAGAGAAGAACTCTTTGATAAGTCACAAGTTCATGAAAAACCTTAAGAGAGAAGCTCTCAAGAAGATGAACACTCTTCAATTTAATAAAATGAGTAATCTAGATTCTAAGGGAAACAAGCCTTCGCTAATAGCTATCACTAAACCATAATGGGCTAAACTGACAAGGCAACAAGCCTAACAAAAAAATGAAGCAAGTCAAGCAAAATAAAAGGCCTAAGCTATTACAAAAATTCCAAACACAAAACTGCTCCCCTATAGAATAAAAAAGCTAGTTTCATTTTAGCCTCTATGTTGACCTTTAAAACTATATATTTTCACTAAGTTTAAAGCTTGAAATCATTAGGCTAAATCTTAGGGACCTTTGGGCTTTGTTTTGACCTCATGTGAACCCTTTAAGATTTAGTTATGATCCAATCATTGTGACAAGGTCAATCTAGATAGAAACATTAATGTGACTTCATAGTAAATTTCAAGACTCCAAATGGTAGAACTAGGCTCTAGCCTTAACATGAAAGTTATAGAGCTTTCTCTTAAGTTTCCAAACATATAAAGATTGACCCAATCTAACATCTACAGCTCAAGTTATAGCCTAAAACCTAAAATAGTGTCAAAAATCCTACCTTAAGCAATTAATTCAATTAAGCTCCAAATCATGACCAAATCACAAAACAAGGCCAATTCACTACATTAAACTTGATTAAAATTCTAAAAGGTAGAGTATGAGAGGAAATAAATGTGAAAATATTTTTTTCTTATTAATCCCTTGAGTGGTCCTTTGAATTTCCATCATTCCCCCTCTCTTCCAAAGGATTCATCCTCGAATCTTTATGACTTGCTGCAAAAGGAGAAAGATTAAAAACATGAAAAGAAGCATTAACATTAAAAGACTCATATTTTTTCTAAAATATCCCTTTGCCATTATCTCTTCCACTTGTCTATATGTTGGCCGGTTAGGTTTGGGAGCCTAAAAATTGAAGTCATATTGATTTCCTACTTCTTTAACTTCCTACAAAACATAATCAAAGGCACTAGGTAAAAAAACATTTTCATGGTTAGTGTTCATATAGGCTCTTTCGCATAAGAGAACAAGCATAGACTAAGTAGCATGGAAAGAATGCCTCACATCACTAGCCTTAGTAAACACACTTAATTTTCTTTTGCTTTACCTTTGATTTTTCTCTTAGCACTTTTGTTTCTTCTCTCTTTTCACTCTCATTATCTTTTTC
The DNA here is from genome assembly GCA_026873985.1 of Saraca asoca. Classification (NCBI taxonomy): domain Eukaryota; kingdom Viridiplantae; phylum Streptophyta; class Magnoliopsida; order Fabales; family Fabaceae; genus Saraca; species Saraca asoca. The sequence goes on from JANHAO010014739.1 coordinate 5,517, forward strand.
TTCACTTTCTTTTTGTTTCTTTCCTTCAATTGCTCTTCAAAGACTTGTTTTCGGGTTAAAGGTACAAGAGTAATCGATTTGTTGTCTTTAACAAAGCTATACCTATTGAGGAAGCCATCATAAGTCACATGTCTATCAAATTGCCATGGCTTTCCTAGCAACAAGTGATCCATTTGCATAGGGACAACATCACAAAGATCCTCATCTTAGTACCTCCCAATTGAGAATGCCACTAGCACTTGTTTTGTCAGCTTCACCTCTCCACTATCATTCAACCATTGCAATTTGTAAGGTATAGGATGTTTCAATGTAGGCAAACCCAATTTCTCCACCAGAACCATGCTAGCCACATTTGAACAACTTCTACCATCTATGATAAGATTGCAAACTTTTCCCATCATATGACACCTTGTGTGGAAGATGTTCTCTCTTTGCTCCTCATTTTCTTCCTTAGCTTGTGCATTCAAAACATTTCTCACCACTAAGGCTTTTCCTTCAACCACATGCACTACTCCTTCACTACTTTCCCCTCCACTAGAGTTAAATTCTTCCTCTACTTTTTCACTCTCACTTCCAAACTCAATCTCCCCATTCCCTTTCACTAGCATGACTTTTTTGTTGGGGCATTTATAAGCATAGTAACTATTGCCTAAACACTTGAAGCATTTGATGTTTCTTTGCTTTTGACGCACTTCAATCTTCCCTTTGCCCTTGGAATCTTCTCTTTTAGCTTTGCAAAAAGTTTTAGCCATGAGCCTTCTTGGATATTTGTCATCCTTTTGCTCATGTCTCTTCTCCTAATTAGGCTTCCATGAAGAGTTAGATTGATGTCCATTCTTGGAAGAACTCCTCCTCTGATGTGGAGTGCCTCCATTTTCAACCCTTGTAAGCCTTTCTCCAACCTTATTAAGTTTCATATTAACCCTTTCAAATTATTGTTGCATACCTCTTAAGGAGAACATGACTTTATTAGTTCAAGAGCTATTATATCCGCCATCTTTAAGGAATAAAAATCTGTAAAACAAATATTAGAAAATAGGGAGCTCACCAAAATACTTCCCTCACTTGTGTTTTAGACACTCCACTCATGTTTGCGCACAAGTTAGGCTTTTACCACCAATTAGCTCACACACTCTTGCCTTTTTCCACTCTTATTTTCCCTCTTTAAGGTTCTAGATAACAAATTTTCAACCAAGATAGCACCAAGAGAAGAAAATTGTAGAAAAAAATTCAAATGGTCAAGAAAAATAGGGTTTCTGATATGATCTCTTATTGAAATGCCCATAAATCCTCCAAAATTTAGCAACCAAATTGAAAAAGATAAAAAAAAAAGGATATTCATGCCACACTTTAGAATAGATAGAAGAAGAATGGTAAGTGATGGATCTGATGCCACAAAGAGGAAAACTCTTTGATAAGTCTAAAGTTCATGAAGAACCCTAAGAGAAAAACTCTCAAAAAGATGAACATTTTTCAATTTCATAAAGAAGAGTAATCTCAATTCTAAGGGAAACTATTCTTCCCTAATAGCTATTACTTACGCAAAATGGGCTAGATTAATGTCCCAAATAAGCCCACCAAAAATACCAACAAAAACAGCCACAAAAACAAAAGTCCAAGTTATTACAAAAAAGTCCAAAAATAAGTCATAAAAATAGGCCAACTAGCCACTATAACTGGTGTCCAACATGGACCTCAATTCAGCCCTAAACATGACACCTAAATAGGCCAAAAGACGTCCCAATCAACTAAGAAACAAAACAACTAAGTGTCTTCCATATTGGCACAAAGATGGATGCTTAGGTGGCTCCACTTGATGATATGGCTTCAATGCAAATAATTCTTAAATCCCCAAAGCCATGCTCCTCATGTGTGTTCCATATGTTGTGCCATAACCCTTGAATAGCCTCCCTCATCCTTCTAGCCTTAGCTCTTGTGATGGGTCTATCCAAAAGTTGTAAAGACTCTTGGTGATCTCTAGCATGGTCCCTCAAGCTTCTATCACTCCCCCCTCTTCAAAAGGATTCAACCTCAAATCTTCAATACCTATATCAAAAAGAGAAAGATCAGAAATATTAAAGGTAGCACTAATATTGTAATCACTAGGAAGATCTAATTTATTCATTGTCATTGATTTTTCCCACCACTTGAAATGGACAATCGCGTCTAGGGTGGAGCTTGGTTTTCCTGTGTGCCAAAACCTCTCTTTCCTCATATGTAACCATACCTAATCCCCCAGCTTAAAAACAACCTTCTTGCACCCATTGTTAGCTTGTTGTGTATATTGTTCCATTCTTCTCTCAATGTTTTTCCTTACTTGTTCATGAGGTTGTTTCAAATATTCAGCCTTCCTCTTGCCATCAAGACTAACACATTCCTCAATTGGCAATGGTAATAAATCCAAGGGGTTAAAGGATTAAAACCATAAATAATTTCAAATAAAGAAAAATGAGTAGCTGAATTTACACTTCTATTATATGCAAATTCCACATGAGGCAAACATTATTCCCAATTTTTCAAGTTCTTTTGGATGATAGATCTCAACACAATAGTTAAAGTTCTATTCATTACTTCAATTTGTCCATCAGTTTAAAGGTGACACATTATTGAAAATAACAATTTAGTTAATAATTTTCCCCAGAGAACATTCCAAAAGTAGCTCAAGAATTTAATATTTCTATCTGATATAATACTCCTAGGCACTCCATGCAATCTCACTGCCTCTTTAAAGAATAAATTAACAATATGAGTAGCATCATTAGTTTATTACATGGAATAAAATAAGCCATTTTAGAGAACCTATCAACTACAACAAAAATGGAATCCTTCCCCTTGTTGGACTTAGGCAAACTGAGTACAAAATCCATAGAAATGTCTATCCAAGGTTCACTAAGAATGGGAAGTGAGGTACAAAGACCATGAGGCATGATTCTAGATTTTAGCTTTACAAGTTTTGCAATTTCCATGAAGTTTTTCCACATCATGCTTCATGCCTGGCCAAAAGAAATGTTCTTCTAAAATAGGCAAGATTTTAGCAATGTCAAAATGACCCATTAATTCCCCATGAGCTTCCCTAACAAACAATTCCCTTAAAGAAACTTTAAGCACACATAACTTATTTTCGTTTAAAAAAAGCCATCAAGTTAAAAACATTTGCCAAAGCCACCTTCTCACAAGCATTAAACACACAAGCAAAATCAAGGTCATCCACATACAATTCTTTAATGTGTTCAAAACCCAACAACTTAACATGCATAGTTAAGATAAGGGTATACCTGTAAGAGAGGGCATCTGTCGCAGCATTCTCTTTACCTTGCTTATATTGGATGGTGTAAGGAAATGTCTTAATGAATTCCATCCATTTTGCATACTAGTAGTTCAATTTCCCTTACCCTTTCAAATGCTTTAAGGACTCATGATTAATATGGATGACAAACTCCTTTAGCCATAAGTAGTATTGCCATGTCTCCAAAGCCTGGAACCAAAGCATCGAGTTCCTTGCCATATGTAGGGTAGTTTAGGGCTGCCTTATTTACCTTTTCACTAAAGAATGCAATGGGATGTCTTTCTCACATCAAAATAGCTCCAATACCAAATCCTAAAGCATCACATTCAATTTCAAAAACTTTAGAAAAATCAAGAAGTTCAAGTAAAGGTGTAGAAGTTAGTTTCTCTTTAACTAATTCAAAAGCCCTCTCTTACTCACTTTCCCCCTTAGATCCCACATTCTTCTTCACAAATTCGGCCAAGGGCGCCGCTATGGTTCTAAAGTCCTTTACAAACTACCTATAAAAACTAGCCAACCCATAAAAGCTTCTCACTTCACTCAAGGTTCTGGGGATTGACCAATCTTTAATAGCTTTCACTTTTTCCTCATCCATCTCAATACCATTGCCACTTACCATATAGCTTAAGAAAGTAATTTTTTCCAAATAAAAGAATATTTATCAAAATTGGCATACAATTGTTCCTTTTTCAAACATTGCAACACACATCTAAAATTCTCAACATGTCCATGTTCATTTTTGTTATAGACTAGGATATCATCAAAATATACAACCACAAATTTTCCAATGAAAGCACACAAAACATGATTCGTCAGCTTCATAAATGTACTAGAAGCATTTGTCAAGCCAAAAGGCATAACCAACCATTCATACAAATCATGCTTAGTTTTGAAAGCAATTTTCCACTCATCTCCTATTCTCATTCTAATTTAGTAATAACTATACTTCAAATCAATTTTAGAGAACACACAAGATCCATGCAACTCATCTAACATATCATTAAGCTTAGCAATAGGATGTCAATACTTTACAATGATTTTCTTGATTGATTAGCAATCAACACACATTCTCCATGATCCATACTTCTTAGGCACAATCAAGACCAGAACTGCATAAGGACTCATACTCTCCCTAATGTAACCTTTGGCCATGAGTTCTTCCACTCATCTTTGAATTTCTTTGGCCTCTTGAAGGTTAGTTCTATAGGTTAGCTAGTTTGGTATGGAAACTCCTGAAATGAAGTCAATGTGGTGTTCTATTCCTCTTGATTGAAGCAAGCCATGGAGAACTTCTTTGGGAAACACCTCTTCATATTCCTACAAAATTGACTAAATGGGACTAGGTAAAACATTAATTTCATGGTTAGTATTCAAATAAGCTCTTTTGCAAACAAGGACTAACATAGGCCGATTGGCATAAAAAGCTAGCTAACATCACTAACCTTAGCAAATACACTAACTTTCTCTTTTCTTGTTTTGATTTTTCTTTTGACTCATGCTTTTCACTCTTACTTTCTTGCTCTCCACTCTTATTTTCTTTTTTTTTCACTTGTCTTTTCTTTTTTTTCTCTCTTCTCACTTGATCTTCCAAAATTTGTTTTGGGGTGAGGGGTACAAGTGTAACTAATTTGTTGCCTTTCACAAAGCTATACTAGTTGAGGAAGCCATCATGGATTACATGTCTATTACATTACCATGGCCTTCCAAGCTACAAGTGAGTTGCTTGTATGGGAATAATGTCACATAAGTCCTTATCTTGGTAGCTCCCAATAGAGAATGCTAATAAAACTTGTTTTGCCACCTTCACCTCCCTACTATCATTCAACCATTGGAGCTTTTAAGGTGTAAGATGGTTCAAGGTAGGCAAAGACAATTTTTCTACCATGATTGTGCTAGTCACATTAGCATAACTCCCCCATCAATAATTAGGTTGCACACTTTGCTCTTACATGGCATCTAGTATGGAAAATATTTTCCCTTTGTTCCTCATCCCTTTTTTTAGCTTAGGTATTCAAAGCTCTTCTCACTACTAGAGCATCTCCTTCAACTACATCCTCAAATACTTCATTGCTCTCTCTTCCACTTGAATTAGACTCTTCCTCTTCCCTTTCATGTACACTAGCTGATTCAACCTCCCCATTCCCCTTCATTATCATGACTCTTTTATTGGAGCATTCGAAGGCATAGTGATAGTGACCTAAACATTTGAAGCACTTGATGTTCCTTTGCTTTTGTGGCACTTCCACCTTGCCTTTGCCTTTGAAGTCTTCCAATTTGGTTCTTGAAGAAGTTTCAGCTGTGGGCTTCTTGTGGAATTTATCATCCCTTTGCTCATGCTTCTTTTCACAATTTGGCTTCCATGAGGAGATATATTGATGAACAAGTTTAGAAGAAGTCTTCCTTTTAAGTTGTCTTTCCACCTTCATTACCATGTGTACCATGTCCTCTAATTCCACATAGTGTTAAAGCTCCACCAGATTGGCAATATTATGATGCAATCCATGGAGAAACTAAGCCATAGTTGCCTTTCTATCTTGTTCCACATTTACCCTTATCATGACTATTTTCATCTCTTTATGGTAATCTTCAACACTTTTGGACCCTTGGGGGAGTTTTTGGGGCAACTCCCTGTTGTAGTGTGAAGAGATGAACCTCTTTCTTATAATTGTCTTCAACTCATCCCAAGTAGAAATGGATCTTTGATGGGTTCTTCTTCTTCTTTGGACAAGTTGATCCCACCAAATAATGAAATAATCCATAAACTCCACAACTGCTAATTTCACCTTCTTTTCTTTGGAGTAATTGTAGCATTCAAAGATTGGTTCAACTTTCTTCTCCCACTTCAAGTATGCATCTGGGTCATTCTTACCTTGGAATGAAGGAATGGTCATTTTAATATTGTGAAAGCTAGAGTCAACCATTTCCCTTCTTGGCCTCTTATTTCTTCTTCCTACATTACTTTTATCCTTCCTCTTTTCACTCCTTTCGATTTCGTAGAATGAAGTGGATTGTTCTTCCTCATCATCGTCATCTCTCCAATCACTCTCATTACTTCCATGTTGATAATTTTGTCTTCTATTCTTCTTTCATGGGGATTTTTCTATTTTCAACTCTTAAAATTCTCTCACCAAAATCATCAAGCTTCATATTCACCCTTTCAAATTGTTGTTGCATAGCCATAAAGGTGAACTTGATTTCATTGTTTTGAGAGCTACTTCCATCTGCCATCTTTGAAGGATAAAAATCTACAAAACAAATGTTAGAAAATAGGGAGCTCACCAAAATAATTCCCTTACTTGTGTTTTAGACACACCACTCATGTTTACACTCAAAGCTAGGCTTTGACCCTCCAATAAGCTCACACACTCTTGCCTTTTTTCACTCTTATCTTCCCTCTTTGAGGTTCTATAAGAACATAAGAGACAAGATCTTTAAGTTTTCAAAATCTAGCAACCAATAACATAGAATGTTCCAATAATTCTAAAGTGGCATGAACCAACAAGTATAAGGAGTAAGTAATTAACAAGGAAATACAAAGGAAATGGACAGCACAAGAAATAAACAAAGTTTCAACTAGGACAGAAACAAGAGAAGAAAATTGTAGAAAAAAATTCAATGGCCAAGAAAAATGGACTTTCTAAGCTATGAAAATGATTATGCATCCAAACAAATATATTGAAACTGAATACAATGGAAATTGACTCAACAAGATATCAATTTTTTTGGATTGAATAGAGCTCAAAACTTGCAAAATCTTTTTTTTCCAAAGATTCAAGACAACACTTGTTTTTTTTTTCTTTTCTACTTTCCTTTTCTTTTGCTCTTTCACACTTTGTTTTCTTTTCACTTTTCTTTTGTCATGATTTTTTTTTTGCTCTTATTTTTTTCCCACAAATGTTTTCCTTACTTTCTTTTGTGTTTCTTTTCACACAACACTTGCTGTCCTAAATAATTTTAGCACCTAGTTCTTACTACCAAAGGCAACTAACATTAACCCAATTTAATCACAGTTGACACAAACCAATTTCCAATTATGTGTACTCAATAGGAAGATGTTTTTGGCATAAAACATAATAAAAAACAAGCTTGGACAACAGCAAAAAGCTTAGGGAATTATAGCAAAAATTTTAGCCAATTGCAAGGGAAATTGAATAGCAACTAAACCAAAATAGGGGACTATAATTTGATAATGAAAACTGATGAAAATATTGATGGAAATGGCACCAAACAGTACCAAATTGATGTGGAATTCAGTACCAAATCAAGGGAACACAGAAAAACAAAGCAAAGCAAAGGTAATTTAAACCAACCACAAACACTTGATATGCAACAAATTAGAAGCAAAAATTCTATAGAATTTCAACAAAATTTTCACCCAAACAGCAACAATTTCAGGAGGGGAAATGACAAAAAATAAGCAAAAAAATTTAAACAATACAAACCTAATATCAAACACTTGGTGGACAAAGCAAGACACAAAACATTTTCTATAGAATTGCAGTGTAATCATGTCCAAACAGCAAGCAATTTTCCAGTAGAAAATTAGATAGCAACACAAGAAAAATTAAGCAACAAAATGAAGCAACAATTGGACTCAATTTAGCAAGAAACTTCAGACAGCAATGGACACAAAATAGGACAAAAGGATAGCAAGAAAATGTGCAATAAAAATAGAAAGGATTCAGCAAAAGGAAATGAACATAAACTTGAAATTTGGAGAGCCGAAACTCTGATACTAAACTGATGTAATCTCTCATTGAGATGCCCATCCTCTAAATTCAACAACCAAATTGAAAAAAAAAAGGATGTTAATGCCACACTTTAGAATAGATAGAAAGCGAGTGATAAGTGATGGATTTGTTGCCACAAAGAGGAAAACTCTTTTATAAGTCTAAAGTTCATGAAAAATCCTAAGAGAGAAACTCTCGAGAAGATGAGCACTTTTCAATTTCATAAAAATGAATAATCTTAATTCTAAAGAAAATAAGCCTTCTCTAATAGCAATTACTTACTCCAAATGGGCTACATTGATGTCCTAAACAAGCCAACCAAAAATACCAACAAAAATAGCCACAAAAACATAAGCCTAAGCCATTACAAAAAGTCCAAAAATAAGTCATAAAAATAGATGAACTAGCCACTATCAAAAGCATCCAACATGGATCTCAATTCAGCCTTAAACATGATGCCTAAATAGCCTAAAAGGCATCCCAATTAGCTAAGAAACAAAATAGCCAAGTGACCTCCATATTAGCGCTAAAATGGATGTTTAGGTGGCTTTGCTAGGTTTTGAAGCATCAAGCACAGCGAAAAATTAAAATTTTCTGAAACCCACCAACAATTCATGCACAAAACATAAATTAATTAGTTAAGATCATACCTTATGGTGTTGCATTTTTTATGTAGAAATCAGCAAAACAGATTGATGAATTTCCTTCTCTTATGATGTTGCAGCTAGATGCAATGTTGCGGTTTGATGCAGCAATCACCAACATAGATTGATGAATCTGTATCTTTATAGTATCCACACATAAGGATGACAAAACTCCAATCTGTTAGATGGAATAGCCTCACTCACTGCGCCTCTGCTAGGAAATGTCTCTCGCTATTTTTCTAGAAGCTCTCAATCGATTTTCAAAACTATTTTTTTTCTTATTCTGTTGTTCTACCTCCTCACTAATCCCTGAATGTTATCTTTATAACTCTAGGGTTTAGTGAGAAAAGACCTAGGCCTAGTCCAACTGAGAGTCCTAGTCCTAGTCTAACTGAGAGTCCTAGTCCTAGCCTAAATGAGTGTCCTAGTCCAACAGAAAGTGCAGAAAGGCTTTTGGGCTTAAGTTATTCACTTACTCTAACTAATGTCAATAATTAAACCCAATGTAATATAACCTTAATAAAGCCCAAGAGAAATATAATATTCTTTTAATATTACTTTATTATTAAATAATATTGCATTATAATATAATATTATAATATAATCCAATATTATATTATATCATATTATATTATGTTGGACTATATTCCAAGGATCTCTTAATCCAATTTAGAATCTTAATTATATTACATTAATTCCAATTTTGTCTCACTCTTTGTGTGTGACCTTGTAGGTTCTTATTACGTTGGCAATATTACTAAAATTACTCTACTTTTAGTGTCATAGATAGTGGACAGTATCTACCAACACATCACTGTCACCCAAGTAATAAGAATGTCTGTGATTCGACATACCTAAACAATGACCAATATCCCATGTGTCTTAGTCCCTTTTATTTGAATATCCAGATTGAACTCGAGGCATGGAATGTGTCATCTTCTTAATAATTCAATCTATGTTTCTTGATTCTTGAGTGACTAATTGAAAACAAATGAATCAAT
>JANHAO010014740.1:0-15161 GCA_026873985.1 Saraca asoca
AGGAAGGAGAGGCTATACGCATTAATTACAAGCTACAGTTGTATCATATCAAATAAATGAGAAAAGACAATGAAAAGACCATATTTCGACTGTAGGCCGTGGACGTAGGCTTCTTAGGCCGGCTTGTAGGCTTATAACCGTTACTGTGTCAAGTAAGAGACTCTGACGTCTCAAGCGAGAGTTCCTGGCCTTGGAGACGTCGTGAGGGTCATTGTAGCGAGGAAGCGGGTGCGAGAAAAATGATCGACTTATTATGCCGGGTCGATCCCAAGCCCTTATTGCTAGGTCACATTGTCACTGGGATATAGCTTTGTGGACTGTACCTTGCAGCGCCGTTGTATTGTGATGAGCGAGGTAAGGCTTGGCATCTGGAATTACTTTGCCACTGTTGCTTGTGGGAGCATGGATCTTAGTCTTTGTCGTACATGAAGGTTCGCCCCTACGAGGCTGATTTTCTGTGTATAACATATCTCAAGCTAGTTGATTAACTTTTAATTTAAATAAGTTGAATAAGTTGATTTCATCATCAAACATTACAATCAATCTATTTTGAAAATTAATATTTAATTAATTCCAAAATGAATTAATTAGTCAAATCTATAGTACTTTCCAAAACTTTGGTATCAATAAATAAAATAAAGGAAACTTTCCAAAATTAAGTCCATCAATTTGTGATTATATTCAAAGTTAAAGAAAGTTTCCATAATCATATAAACACAATTTAGACAATTTTTATTTTTTTTCTTCAAATTATTGTGATTGCAATTAATTTCCTAAATTATATTTATATGATTAGATCATGGGGCTAATTAATTGTCATCACAATCAATCAAGGGGCTGATTGGTTATCATTATAACCAATTATTATACACAGAAAATTAGCCTCGCAAGGGCGAACCTTCGAGTACGACAAAGACTAAGATCCACGCTCCCACAAGCAACAGCGACAAAGTAATTCCAGACACCAAGCCTTGCCTCGCTCGTCACAATACAACGACGCTGCGAGGTACAATCCGTAAAGCTATATCCTAGCGACAACGCGACCCAGCGATAAGGGCTTGGGATCGACCCGGTATAATAAGTCGATCGCTCACGGCGTCCCCAAGGCTAGGAACTCTCACTTGAGCCGTCAGAGTACCTTACTTGACATGGTAACGGCTATAAGCCTACGAGCCGGCCTGGGAAGCCTACATCCATGGTCTACAGTCAGAATATGGTCTTTTCATTGTCTTTTCTCATTTATTTAATATGATACAATTGTAGCTTGTAATTAATGCGTATAGCCTCTCATTCATCTATAAATAGGATTGCATTGTTAAAGCACTTGCCTAGGCACAAGCGCAGAATGCCCAGAGGCAAGAAGAGGTCATGACATAACTCCAACAACTTCGAGAAGAAGCTCAGAGAGAAGTCTGCAATGATCACAATAGCCAGCGACTAGGGGGCTCGTAACGTGTGGAAAGCTCTACCCCTCAGCATGAAAGCCAACGCCCGACAATGGACGAGGTTCTCCAAAGGTTGAAGTTACTTGAAGAGCGCCCGTAGCCTCAGGATAATCGGACGCATTATGAAGAGACCTCGCCATTTTCTGTGGAGATTGAGAAGCAACCTCTCCCGCAGAAACTCAAAGTGCCTGCTATCCTGCTATATGAAGGGAACAGCGACCCAAACGATCACCTGGATGTGTTCAACACTCAAATGGACCTCCAAACGATTGAACCCCTGATGAGGTACCGTGTCTTTCCTACCACATTAGGTTCAGCACCTCATGCCTGGCTCAGACGCCTCCTCGCACGCAGTAGTAGTAGCTGGGAGGATTGCCAGAAGAAGTTCATTGACTAGTACCGTGCACTAAAGAAGCAACTCGTACCTCCCTGCCATCTTGCAATGACCTTCCAACGCAGGGACGAGTCGCTCAAAGATTACATAGCCCGGTTCAGACATAAGGCCAACTTTGTGAAAAACCCCTCGGAGGAAAGCATTCTGATAGCCATCTCAGCGGGACTTCACAAAGACGGTAAACTGTATAGAAGCCTCTACAGGTCCCCCACTTGAGATCTCGCTGAATTCTATGATTGGGAGACCAAACAAATAAGGTGGGAGGAAACCTTCGGAACAGAGGAACCCAAGCATAAAGTGGGCCAAAGTGGTCCCGCCACGAGCAAAAATAGGAGTAGTAAGAGTAATGACGACCCCACTCCTTATCTCGCTAAGAGGGTAAAACCTCAGCTGCTTAAAGACTGCTTCGAGAGCTATAGCATCCTATCAGATACCCAGGATAGAATTTTCACCACGGAAAGGCATAATGAGGATTTTGAGAAACCCTAATCGATAAGGTCATCCCCTAAATCCAGAGACCAGAGTAGATTTTACGCTTACCACAACGAGGCAGGGCATACCACCTCTGAATACCACGCTCTAAAAAATGCCATCGAATGCCTCATCAAAAGGGGCCGATTATAGGATTACATGGTGAATTCGTCGGGACAGCGCGTTCAGCGAGCTCAGTGAGTTATCACCCAAGAGCATGAGCCCTCCATTCAAACTATATTTTGATCCTGTAATGCTCGATTATACTAGCCACTATGTGCCAAGTGAATGAAAGTTGTCGATTGGCTAAACACTATTTAGATGAATGGGTTTTCACTCTGTCACTAAGGCAAACGGTTTTCACCTCGCCTCAATGAAAACAAAACTTCGACGAACGGTTTTCACCCCGCCTCAACGAAAACAAAACTTTGGCGAACGGTTCTTAACGAAAACAAAACTTCGATGAATGATTTTCACCTTGCCAGGCGAACGATTTTCACCTCGCCTCAACGAAAACAAAACTTCGACGAACGGTTTTCACCCTGCCAGGTGAACGGTTTTCACCTCACCTCAACGAAAACAAAACTTTGACGAACGATTTTCACCTCGCCTCAATGAAAATAAAACTTCAATGAATGGTTTTCACCTTGCCTCAATGAAAACAAAACTTCGGCAAACGGTTTTCACCTCGCCAGGTGAACGATTTTCACCTCGCCTCAATGAAAACAAAACTTCAGTGAATGATTTTCACCTCACCTCAACACAAACAAAATCGAGGGTGCGACGACCTTTGAGCCTACCTCACAACGCCTGGGGGTGTGAAGGCCCTTAAGCCTACCCCGAGGCTTCACAAACAAAAACAAATTCTAAACTGAGGGTGAGATGGCCCACGAACCTACCTCGCGAAAAATAAAAATCAAAAACCCAGCGAATGGTTTTCACCTCGCTGTTATCAAGACAAAATCATCACCAACCGCAGCTCTCATGCGGATGAATTCCTCACATTTTCCATATAAATAAATTCTCGGAGCTTACATGCTGGAGAATTTCTCATAAGCTCTTGTGCAAATAGATTCTCACAGCCCTCATATGGACGTATCTCTAGCATCTCAAAATTCCTTAAGCAAGGCTCACTCACAACTGACAGAGGCATTCAAAAAATAAAGCACAGCCGATCGGCTAAAAAAGAGAAGTTCTCATTAATTGTCACAAATTTACATACAACAATGTGTGAAGCATCTGTTACAAACATTCGAAAGGAGAAGAACCCATACAAAAAGACCTCGACAAGCGAGGTGAAGGTTCTGCAGGGAGGAAGGCCAGTCTCTAAGCTCGCTCCTGACGATAGAGCAGCAACCCATAGTCCCTTCTGCTTATTCCTCTGTCGGTGCGCCTGTCTAGGTTGGAACTAGAGTGTCCTCAGAACCAGCAGGCCAGGTAGTAGAACTACCAATGACGGCTAGAGGAGGTGGCCAGAAGACACCGTGAAAGCCCCGCCAGGCCTATTCTGTGCCAAGGCCATGTGCAACGGGCTATCCGTGTCTCCTACCACCATGCAACAGGCCATCCAAGTCTCAACAAGTTTCATCGAAAGCCAAGACACTAAGAAGCTCAAGAAGCTCTTCAGTCTCCTCCATTAAATTTCCTTAAGGCAAAAGAAAGGATACCTCAGGCTATATATAGACCCGCTCAGCCCTTTGAAGAATCCAGAGGAAATCTGGCCAGATCTTCATCCAACAGCCGAAACGAGTAGTAATGCCATGCCAACAACCAAACAATGGCAAACAGGAGAAAGTATGGCCTAAAGCAAAACGGAAAGACATTTGACATGACACTTTAGTCAAAGAAGAACACTGGCTAAAGATACGAATCCTGTCTTGGAAATAAGCAACTCCCGATCCGTAAAGCAAATCGAGAGTTGGGGGAGCTTATGTTATACACAAAAAATCAGCCTCACAAGGGCGAACCTTTGAGTACGACAAAGACTAAGATCCACACTCCCACAAGCAATAGCGACAAAGTAATTCCAGACGCCAAGCCTTGCCTTGCTCGTCACAATACAACGACGCTGCAAGGTAAAATCCGTAAAGCTATATCCCAGCAACAACGCGACCCAGTGATAAAGGCTTGGGATTGACCTGGGATAATAAGTTAATCGCTCACGGCATCCCCAAGGCCAAAAACTCTCGCTTGAGATGTCTGAGTATCTTACTTGACATGGTAACAACTATAAGCCTACGAGCTGGCCTGGGAAGCCTACGTCCATGACCTATAGTCGAAATATGGTCTTTTCATTATCTTTTCTCATTTATTTGATATGATACAATTATAGCTTGTAATTAATGCGTATAGCCTCTCCTTCTTCTATAAATAGGATTGCATTGTTAGCAGAAAGGGAGGGGAGGAAAATCTTATAAGCAGAACTCCTGCGACTTATTCAACATCAATAAAATCTCCGCCGTGGACGTAGGGTCCAGTACCATCCGGATTTAGCCGAATCATGTTAAAAACCATCGCCTCTCTTTCTCTCGGCTCACCTTTCACAACACTTCTAAAGTGGTATTGATTCTTGAAACTCACATCCTGTTGACTGAAGTTTCGGTCTTCCGTACGAATCGAATTTCACCATCAACACCAATCAAGGTAGTTAGAAAATCAACTAGCAAATAAACATGGCTAACTGGTTCGACCAGCCATCATGTTTGACCAATTAGTTAGTTTGCCAACATGTTGTTTAGCTAGCAAGTTAGTTGGTTCCTCTTTGGTGTATTTTTCATTCAAAATTACAAATCTAATCCATATTGGTTTTGAAAAATTTTTTGTAGAAAAATTCTACATTTTGAATGAAAAACTTTGATCATATAAAACCAAACTATAACATGAACATAATCTCAATTATCACCATAATAATCAAATTTTTAATCATGAATTAATAGAAAACAACATAGACTCTAATACCATTATTAGGAAAAATAGATCCAAGTATCAAGTTTATTGATTAAATAACATTAAATATGTGCAGCAAAATTTTTAAAAAAATTTTCAAACCTAGATCATATTATTTACAAATTAATTTATAAAGTTGGGTATAATTTAAATTATATCTTTAACAAGAGTTGTTCTCAAAATCATCAATTTCAAAATTTGAATTTAATCTTTAAGCAATTCTATGAACTCTCTGACAAGCACCATGATCTAGTTTGTAACGTCCCAAATTTTCTAAAATAAATTTTTGTAATAAAATGACTTTTTAAAAAATACAAAAAGGGGTAAATTTGAACAATTTGAAAATTTTGAAACTGTAAATTTTTGAATATAAAGTGATCAAACATAAAGGAAATAGATTGTAGGTATAATAGCAATCTTCAAAAAGTGGAAGCTTTCAATTTGAATGCTTATAGAGCAAAATTTATGTTTTCAAGAAGTAATATTTAGAAAATTTTTGGAGAAATCAAAACTAGGGTTATGGATATCCATTGAGCACAAAATTATAATAATTACAAAGGTAATTAAGTTAATTAACGTGTCTTAAAATTTCATGGTCGTTGGCAAACGGAGCATGTCAAATTTGGACTCAAAAGTGAAAACAAATAGGGAATTTTTCTAAGGGAAAAGTCAAGGGTGGAAATCGACCTTATTTTTCCCATTTTACCCTCAAAAAGTTGGTTCCTTCTCTCCCTTTTATACCCACTTTTGGTTTTTTCATGCAACACTTCATCTTTTTCTCTAAGCTCACTTTTTCTCTCTATAAGCTTTCATTCTCTCCCTTTAGGTAACCCTTCATCCTCCTATGATAATATCTTAAATTTTTACAGTTGATTCCTCTCTTCTTCCTCTTCAATCTAATATAAAAATCTTGTTGATTCATGAAGTAAAAATTGAGTTGTGAATTTTTGAAATCTATTGTCACTATTCTACCCATGAATCAGTCTATTTTTTCTGGTGTTTTAGAGCTTGAATCTTATATACAACTTGTTTATATTAAATGGAACCAAAATCTAATCATATATGATTAGTTGAAGAGGACAAATCCTTAGAAAATTTGAAAGTTAATAGACTCATCATTTGTGTTCTTAAAGAATATTGAAGATCTTTATGAGATCTATTTAATTTGTTTGTTTCCAACTGCTAAGGTGAGTAATTTTTACCTTTCTTGTGAATTATAATGTGTTTTTGCTTGTGATTTGTTGATGCAAGTGGATAAAATGAGTTTTTGGTGATTGTGTGGCCAAATTTGAGATTGAATGGATCTGTTGAGATGTTGATTGGTTTACTATGGAAATAGTTAAGTTATTTGCATATTTAAAATATCAAAACATGCTAAGATGAGAACTTATAGTAGAATGTTGAATAGAAATTTGTTTGCCTTATTTTTTACTGTTTGCATACAAAACCTACTTGTGCAAGTTGAATCACAACTTTTGAACTAAACCCACATTCATGCTCACTAAAACCCAATACTTTTGTTCTCATGATTAGAATCAAATTTTGAACTAAATTTGTATGATTCAAATTGATATTTTCTGCTTTATTTTTTGATTTTGATTATGATTCGAATCATGTTTAAATTTGGACTTTCTGAAAGTTTTCAAAATTTGGCTAGTAAACTCGTGTTTTCAACTGAATTTTCTCGATTCAACTTGAATTTCTTCAATGATTCTGATCGTAATTCTATTTGAATTTCAAATCCAATTCTGTTCGTGATCCTAATCGCACCTCCAAAATTTTTCTACTTTTTTCAGATCAAACTTCTTTCTCTTTAAGAACTCTTTTAAATTGCTTAGGTCTAAATTTATTTGAATTGTAACTAAATTAAATATAATGGATAAAAAGTTTTAAATGAGTAACTTCTAATTTAATATTGATCAACCTAATAATTGTTTATCTATAAAGGTTATGAAGCAATATAGATAGCTATAAAAATAGTAAGACTAAGAATTTGTGCTTGTAACAACAATGAAATGTTATCTACATACTGATATTATGAACAAACATAATACTTATTATGTTTTCATAATACTTATTATGTTAATGTGACAATGGATATATGTAGTTATAATGTAATAGGATAAGGTCCATATGATTAAGAGTGTTGTTTTGTTTGAAAATTCCTTAACAGCTGGCACGTGATATATGATGACAGTGATATGAGATATACAATGATAATGATATGAAATAGATAAGGATGACGAAATGTGAATGAATGATATCATGGTAATGTGATGAGAAACATGTGATTGTGATGTTGATGGAAAATGATATATATGATATGACAATGATGAGAAATAATGCTATTGAGATACTTGAAGATTTCCCTATGAGATGTGGGATAACAAATGATGAGATTAATGGAATGGGTTATATGAACTGAATTCTAGATCTGCATGTTCCAATATGTAGTGAATGGCATAAGGTGGTAGCCTATAAGGAAAAGGTTGGGATGAGTAGGTTGTGGCTGGATCGGAGTAAAAAGGAGATTTATACTTATTGTTATATATATGCTTTGGCCTATTTTGTCATCCTAGAGAATGTTGAAATATGATATCATGATATTGAAATACATAATGAGCAAAAACGATGACTTATGGCTTGTTTATTGAAATTGTTATTCTAAGCACAATGGAATGTGATAAAATATGACTTGATTATATGACATGGCTATTGACGACTTGAATCTATGTGAATAGTATGATTGTTATTTTAAGAAATCCTAAAGGAAGATTTAATGTGGTAAGACAATGTGATATAAACTTATGTGAAGATTGAGTTTTGTGAAATGCTAGAATACAATATGGTACTTGATTTGATCTTATAATGATTAATGAGGATGGCTTAAGGCCATGAAAAAATCATGATTCTTTATAATGTGATAACTATAATGTAATGTGATATTATGTAGAGGTTACTCCCCTAGGTCTTTATGATGCGTTTGTTAATACTGACATAAGTTATGTTTTCTGATGATATGAGATATATTTGTCAATAAATTCATAAGTTAAGTACGGATTTATCTCACTGAGCTTTAGACCTATTCTTTTATGGATTTTTTTTTTCAAATTCTCAAGAAATTATTATTAACCTACCTCTAAAAAGTAAAGATGGGCAATGACTCCATGGAAGTCGTCGCTGATGTAAATACCACTACAACAGAGGGTTTTTTAGGAGTGTACGTCTATTAAGTACTTGTTGAAGGCTTGTTGAATGAAAGTTTAAATGGGTGTGCGTCATGATTGGGTAGTGCCTTTATGCATTATAAAAACATGGTTATATGTATATCAATGTTTTTTGCTTTGTCTATAAGTTACCCCTAGTAACCATTTAGGTTTAAGTATATGAGAGTAGGAAATACCAAAACAAGTACGAGTGAAAATGAATAACAAAGATAGGTTAAAGGTTGGTGATTATCAATCAAGGATTGATATTCATGCTGGTCAGGACTAGGAGTTTAGGTGATGACAAAGTCTTTCGGATTGTCTTTGGGCAACTCCTTTAGATTTGATTTTCAACACCAATGGTGATCCATATGAATCAATTTGATTCAAAGCATCCTCCAAGTTCACATAATAGGTAGAGTAGGAAATTTAACTACTCAGTTTAAAAGTTACTAGCTCTCCAAGGAATCACAAATTCACTAAGGCAGGGTTGGTATTTGAATGCAAAGAGGAGATAAAAATGAGATAACATAAAAAAAGTTGGCGCACAATACACGTGTAAGGGTTGTTGTTCATGTAATGAAAAGTTTAACTTCTCTTCTCTTTAAATAGAAGAGATTGGAGCACATACAATAGTGGGGAGCATACATAAGTGGCACACAAGTTAAGGTTTCCCTTTACTTATGTCGTCCAATCATCTAGTGGCATACTGCCACCTTGATCGAAAGAGTCCACACTTCTTAATTTCACGCTCTTTCTTTTGTGTCCGATAAGTCCAAATACTTTTTTATGAGTCCAAACTCATAAACTTTCTTATGTAATCATTTTCTAATTGTTTTAATTAATTAAAATAATTTTTTAAGTGAGGAACCATTCCTATACTCATGATCTCCTCCAATATTCATATAAATGTTCTTTGACATTTAAATATCAACAATAGAAATTTATTGCTATTTAATAATTGTAATCTCTGTTAGAATTATTAAATCGATTAATTAACACTTCTAGTCATATTAGAATACCTAATTAATCATTTCAAATTTCTAAAATTTTCACTTAATTCGACTCTTGAATTCACAACATTTTGCATTTTGACCTTTCCTTTAACTTGGGACCAAAGAGATTCTACTATGTATGACCCATTAGGTTTTCATGCATGTTGGCAATGAGTTTGTTTACAAGCTTCCATATGCTTAATTGAATTAAAACTCCTTTTAATTCAAACACAATTTCCCTAAATTGTTTAAACAAACTTATAGATCATGATTAGCTTCTAGCAAAGCATCATGACCACCCAAATGCTAGGAATAGATTTGTGGAAATAAAAACCTTTTGTAATAAAATTTAGTGTGTAATTCAATCCTTTCATCTCTTGATATTTAAATTGAACCTGAGGTATAGTTTAAGTGTCAACCCCAATATGAATGTTCAATCTTGGGTATATGTTTGACTATGTACTATCTTACAATCACTCATACATAAAACTCTTTTTATGTATTATTAATTGATTATACATAAAACTCTTATTATGTATCATTAATAAATAGGCCTATGATTTTGACTATAAAACAATTGTCAGAACATCTTTTAAATATCATTCCTTGTTACCAAGGAGGATAAATTTCATTTTGATCAATCACCACCTTCATGTATTTCATAATGCACCCAAAAGTATTTTTATACGCTCTTTAAGAGCACAAGCTTAAAATAAAATCAAAATACACAATTCCATAACATTATATATAGTCTCTCATGGTAGGTCAACCTAATCATATGTTCCATAGCATATACGTATATGTATATCCAGATATCAACATATCAAATAGTGCATGAGATCATTGCATTCTTCTAGAAGAATGTGACATAACATATGCTGCGTTAGTCATGAATAATTGATATCATATTTTTTCAATTATTCAACAACCAGATATATTTAGAAATATAATTATATGTATAAATCATCTCATAATTATAATTTATTTATACATAATTATATTTTAAAGACTTTATCCAATATAATGTGTGTATGTGTGTGTACATATGTATACAAGATTAAATTGATAAATAAGTTGAAACAATATGTTTTTTTTAATTAAATATGCTAAGATATATAGTATTTATGTCAATTCCAACCTATTGTCTCTAAGGTATCATACTTACAATTAGTGTTTAATGCTTATATATAATAATCGGCTTAATCAATGTGGGGCTTAATATCATATTCTTGATTTTGCTAAATTTGATTTGTGGATAAATTTGTTGGTATACATCATGCAATATATTAAATCACTTATAAGTTATAAGGAAAACATTTGCAAAAATTAATAAAAGAATGGCTTGTATATTGTTTTGGTCTATCTGAAATAGCATCCCTAATTTATAAAACTTGGTTTTGGCTCCTATGATCAAGTTTGGCAATTTTCGACCAACATCAGATGTTTCATCAAATTTTCTATGAAATTGCCTACATGCCTTACCATTTTCCTACCTCATCTATTAATAAAACTGATAAGGAGTCAAGTTAGTTTGTAAGTAATTTACAACTTGATTCAAAATTTGACTTAATAAGTTGAATTCATGAGATAAATTAGCAATACACCAGTTAAATTGTCTAACTCATGTAATAAATGAGTCCAATTTGAGTTATTAGGAACTCAGTTCATTTGAATTATGAGTTAACTCAATATATAGACTTATAAATTAATAAATGTATGTATAAATATATATTATAATATATAATATTTTTTTAAAAATATTTGGCATAATTTTATTATAAATATAATATTTTATTACTAATTGTAATATAATAATTCTATTTTTTGTCATTTATATTTTTTTTATTTATTATGTATTGATAAGTTGTTAAATATATTTACTTTATAATTTTTTAAATTATTAAATTATGAACAAAATATTTTATTATTATAATAGATTAAAGTTTAATGAGTCAAACTGAGCCATTTATAGACTTAATTCATGTTGAATTTAAACTAAATAAATTAGTTTGATTCGAACTTAATCGAAACCATGAGTTAAAAAAATTTAAAATGAGTTGAATCTGAGTTGAGATCAACTCAACTCAATTTGGTTCATTGTCAACTTATCTATCCATATGGTTGAATTGGAAGTTGTTCCTTAATATTCTCATTTAAACATTCAAACCCTAAGTCACTTAAATTGGAAAAAAATTTAGCAGAGACTAAAACAACTTTTGTGTGTTGTTTTCTTTGTGAGAAAACTAACGCTGCTACGTTAAAGACAATGCTACCCCACAAGAAAATTGTAATTTATGCAGACCAATTTGACAAAATATTTACAGTTAGAGACATAAGCAATTCAATTAATCATTAGGTAGAATATTTAGAAATGGATCAAAATTGTTCAAATTAAAATGTTACAATGATCAAGATTATGATTTTCGAAGCACCAAATTGATCAATCACTGATTTAAGGTGATCAAAATTGTATTTACCCTAATTAAGTTAAAAAAAAAAGAAACTAGTTAATCATTATAATTTATTTTCTAAAACACATGTCACAATAGAATAATTTAAAATAATTAATATTTGTCCTGTGCGTTCGCATGGGCTTGTATTATTTTCAGCCCATTAATAATATTAAATTGTTTAATTATATCATGATTCTCTTTGATTCAATAAGTTTGTCCACAAGCTATGAAGTAGAAAAATATGTAATTTTATTTTAAAATAAATGGAAATAATAAAATGTTATATCTGCTTATTATGTTGAAAAATATAAATAAATATCAAGTCAAATTTTTATTCCTTACATAAAAATATCCTTATTTGTGGCTTTGTTTGGAGACAAAAATATAAAGAAGAAACTGGAAAAATATGGTTCGATGACACAGTCAGTTTAACCTGAAAATTATGCCGCATAGGATGAAAGTCAGTCACATAAGACTTCGATATTATAATTAGCCGTTGGACTGAATTTATTCAAATTTTATGTTTATTTGGACTACCATGTAATATTAATATTTAAGAGGATCAAATAAGAAAAATGTGTATATTATGGGACCAAAATGAATTTGGCCTTTTTATTTTTTTCCTGGGCCTTCAATTTTATAGATGATTTTTGGTCAACATGATGAGCAAGATAATTCAATGGGCCCCCAATAAGTCAAATGCAAGGGCCCGAACCCAATGAACAAATCTGCACAGCTAAAAGAAAAAGCCAAGCTTAAAGCAAAAACACATAAAAGTCCTATGTGACTGACTTATTTTTAATAAGTTTTAATTATAATTTTAATTTTCATATTATACAAATTAATTGCATTTACTTTCAGGATCTTGTATGTTGATTTTTATAATATATAAATAGGACTAAATTAAATTTATATTAGTAATTTTTTGTCTAAGACTAAAATTTTAACCCACATAACAAACTTTAACTAGAATCTAAGTTGGTAATCACTAAAAGAAAAAATAACCTTGGATGGATCACAAAATCGTTCCTGATATTACAATATGATGTGAGCTTCACTAATTTCCTATTTAATAGCCGCTTGAAGTTTTGTTAGGACTTTTTATGGAAATATTATTTTTAAATTTAATGAAAATTAAGAATCTGGATTATCTGGATTTGATTAAATTTAACTTGTATTAAAAAGGAAGGGATAGAATACTATAGGAAAAAAATAAAAAAAAAAACTCTTCTCGATGATTTAATTTTATCCCACCAACTTTAAAAACTTAGATTTAAAATCTATTGCTCACTTAGAATTTAAATTATACAAATATTAGAATTAATATATATCAATGACATAATTAACAGTTTTATTTAAGTAAGTGCCTTATTCATCAATTTTCTAAATAACAATTATAATATTATTATATGTTAATTTATCTACATTTTCTTTACATATAATCTCAATTTTTTGTATGTAATTAAAATTTTATACATTTAATTTAATTCTTATTAATTATGTAACATATAAATTTATTGTAAAAAAAAGACATAATAACTAACATCTTATTGTGATATTTGTCTAAAAAGTATAAAAAAATTACACAAATAAATAAAATGATTAATTAAATTAACAATAAGTGATAATTCTAAAATTTTAGATAGTTTAAGACTTCAATTCTAAATTATCAAAATTGATGGGGACAAATCCTATGAACCGAAATTGGAAGGATTTCCATTTTTCATTTTTTTAATATTATATTTTAAAATTGTAATTAAGCTTTTTTAATAATAGATGTTTCTGATGCGCCCGGCTGCATTCTAGGAAGCGACCTGTTGGTGGATCAGCTTAAAATTGGGAGTAGGTACGCCAACAGCTATTACATCAGACGTTTTTGTGTAGGCTACTACTCAAACAAAAATAGTTGTTTATCTTATCTTTTTTTTTTTTTTGGAACTTAATAATTAAAAACTTTACCTATTATGTTTTAGGATATTAAAAATAAAAAATAATTAATTTGTGTTTATTTTTTTATAATCATTCAACACACACAGAATATTCGGATAAATTTGTTTTATTGGACTATTATGAAGACAACTGTCACATCAAGATCAAACAATAATTTATTTTATTATTTAACCAAAATAATTTTTAATATTATACAGAATGAGAACCACAGAGATTATAGAGTTTGATATTGAAAACTAATTCTGAGAGTTCATATTTGGTATGATTTTTGAATGGTTTAGAATTTGATTTTATCTTCTTTTTAACATGTTTGATCAATCATTTAGAGGTATTTTGAATTAATTCTAATTAGAAATCGCAATTAGATCAAAATTTATATGAAAAAACTTTTGTTTTCATTTTGATTTTTATTTCATAAAATATTCCTTAAAAATATTTTTTTAACTTTGATGATAGCAAAAATGATAAGTCACTTAATACATACATAACATTTTAGATCAAATCCAAAACACTCAGAGAGAAAGTCAATAAAATATAATCAAATGTCATTATAGTACTGATAATGCCAACTCTTTAAAAATAATTATGCTCTTAATCAAATCTATTATCAAATTACTTAATACACATGCAGTATTCTAAATCAAATCCAAAACACTAAGGGAGAAATTCAGTAAAATAATATAAAATATCACTATGATACTGATAACGCCAACTCTCTAAAAATAATTATGGTCTTAATCAAATCAATTATCAAATAATAATTTTAAAATAAAATATTCATCTATAATTAATCCTTTCAAATTATTGTCAACAATCAAATATTTTTAAAATTAATTCCTTTGCCGCTGTACCAAACCGATATTGTTGTATTCAAGAATGAGTGAAAATGAAAGGATTTGTTGGGCAAATGTTGCGTATGATTGTGTGTAGACATATATTTATTTTGAATGCTTTGTCATGATCGATCTTTTTAGTCATGTTTTTTCCACACCAATTTTGACCATACTGTCAACTATCAAGATCACATTTAGGTTGGGAGTGGTTGGTTGTCATTCCCATTATCAATTTAATTTCTTCGAGTATGTTTAGTAAAATTAGCTGATAAGCTAGCTGAAAGCTAAAAAGTTAAATTTTAGCTGAAAGCTTTTAAGCTAATTTATTAAAATATAAGTGTTTGATAAAAGTAACTGTTAAGTTAGTTGGTAAATGTAAAATTATATAAAAGGGTATGTTTATATGATTTTAAAAAAATTAATTTTCTCTTTAAAATAATATTTAATAAATATAATATTTTTTATTCT
>JANHAO010014741.1:0-15167 GCA_026873985.1 Saraca asoca
ATGAAAGCTATATTGGACCTTCATCAATGTTTAAAATTCCCTTTTGCATTTGATATCCACAGTTTTCTACTTTCTTAAAATTTAGGGAGTGCAAAGTTATTTATGTGTTTATATTCACAAAATCTGTTTTTCCTCCTCTTATCTTCTGAGGTTGGGAAAAAGCCTGGTTGTTTTGGTATCTTTTGTGTTTAGAAACGTCCGAGTTACCTTGGTATAATCCACCTATGTTTCCCAAAATAGAATATACTGAACCTCCAGCCTTTTATTCATTGTCTCACTTTTTCTCTAGAATATGTTTATCTACTCAACTGTAGTAATTAGAAAAGTTTGATTACATTGTTTGATAATTCTGATAATTATTCCAAAATTGCTGTCTTGGTAATCCTAGATATATTTTCATCATAAGCCACAATGAAGTCAGAAAGAACAAAAGGGAGGTGAAAGATGAGCTTAATATCTCAAAATATTCTGTCTTGGTAATCCTAGATATATCTTTTTCTTGTTTCTGAATTTCAAAGTAGCTTTTCTATTTTGCAGCCTGGCTTGTGAAAGATGAGCTTAATATCTCAAAATATTATCCTAAAAAATAAGGTCTTAAAGAACAAAAGGGAGGAGACTGAGGAACCTTCACATTTGCATGAAGTTGAAAATGGAAAAGAATCTGACCTTGATGCATTAAAAACAAAGAAGAGGAAGAAAGGAAGCAAGGAAGAGCAGTTACCAGAGGATCAAGTGAGAGAAATGGAAAAGCTTCAAAGCTTCTTGTTTGGGAATCTTTGTTCCCCTATTAAATTTGGGAATGGAGATGATGAATTGGAGGCTGGGAAGACAAAGGGTTCTGATCTTTTCTTCACTGACCGTTCTGCAAGTAGTGTGCTGTCTGTTTATGAAGAAGATGCTGACTTCTCTGAGGGAAGTGATGATGAGGACAATGCTGGGCATAGAAAGCCTGCGTGGGTGGACGATGAAGAGGAAAAAACTACTGTAAACATTGCCAAAATCAATAGATTAAGGAAATTGAGGAAGGAAGAGGATGAGACTTTGATTACTGGTTCAGAGTATGTGTCAAGGCTGAGGGCTCAGCATGTCAAACTTAACCCAGGAACTGAGTGGGCACAACTTGATTCAAAGTCAGGAATGGACAGATCTTCTGATGATGAGTCAGCAGATGAAGAAAGTGAGCTTGCAGGGAGCCATGGCTACAAGGAGGTTGATGAAATTCTTAGAACAAATGAAGACCTGGTTGTGAAGAGCAGAGCAAAATTGTTGCCGGGACTTCTTGAGTACTCAAGACTTGTAGATGCAAATGCACAGGACCCTTCTAATGGTCCCATAAATTCGGTGCAGTTCCATAAGAATGCACAGCTACTACTTGCTACAGGATTGGATAGAAGGCTTAGATTTTTTCAAATAGATGGTAAACGGAACACCAAAATTCAAAGCATCTTTCTGGATGATTGCCCTATTCGAAAAGCATCTTTCTTGCCTGATGGTTCTCAAGTTATCTTATCAGGAAGAAGAAAGTTCTTTTATAGTTTTGATTTAGTTAAAGCTAAAGTTGATAAAATAGGCCCTCTTGTTGGTAGGGAGGAGAAAAGCTTGGAAGTTTTTGAGGTGTCCCCTGATTCTCAAACAATAGCCTTTGTTGGTAACGAAGGTTATATTTTATTGGTATCTGTGAAAACAAAGGAATTAATCGGTACTCTAAAGATGAATGGGACAGTCAGATCCTTAGCTTTTGCTGATGATGGACGCCAGTTGTTAAGCTCTGGTGGTGATGGCCGGGTTTACCACTGGGATCTTAGAACAAGGACTTGCATTCATAAGGGTATTGATGAAGGTTGCATAAATGGCACAGCTCTTTGTACATCTCCAAACAGCGCATTTTTTGCAGCTGGTTCTGACAGTGGGATAGTGAATATCTACAATAGAGAGGAATTTCTAGGTGGCAAGAGGAAACCTCTCAAGACCATTGAGAATTTGACTACTAAAGTGGACTTTATGAGATTCAACAATGATTCTCAAATTTTGGCGATCTGTTCAACCATGAAGAAGAGCAGTTTAAAGTTGATACATATCCCATCTTATACTGTATTCTCTAATTGGCCTCCCTCAAACAAGACACTGCATTATCCCCGTTGCATCGACTTCAGTCCTGGTGGTGGTTTCATGGCTGTAGGAAATGCTGCAGGCAAAGTGTTATTGTACAAGTTGCATCATTACCCGCATGCCTAGAGCTAATCTGAGATTCAAACGGGTAACTAGCAACCCTTTTCTTGCATTGGATCGCACAACATCATTAAACATTGATTGGCCTAGCACAACTTCCTTATTGGCAAAGGTATTATGTTTCTATTGTTTCTGGTAGTTCTACTCATCACGGATGGTTACTTTTGTTGTAGCTTTGGACGTGCTGTGGAATTTAAATTTATTTGAATTATTGTTGTTGCTGCTGCTGCAGAGGTTTAGCATCTAGATTTCAGTATTGTATTGTCTGCTTGGCCCTTTTTTTTTTTTTTTTAAGGGAGTCAAATTTAAGGTGTGCTATGAATTTCTAAATTACCGAGAAGGATATAGATTGAGCACAATACAAAGAGAAAGACAAATTGCCACTATTTAAGATGAACTCCTTTCTTATTTGGCCGGTGCTAATTCTTTTTCTCGTAGATACTTCTCTTTTATTATGATTAAATAACCAGTGGTTGGTCCACCCTCAAACCGAGTTCGATTGTCAGTCAAAATTAGAGATTTTCCAAATTTTCTAAGCTAGCTTCTATACGTGAAAGTGCTTGTATAAAGGGAACTGAGAAGCGCCAACTGAAAATAATCATTAGGCGTTTCTCTTAGGCAAATCTTCCTGGACTTTGTATGGCACCACATTATTGTGCGCATGAAATGCCAAAGAGCTTCTTTATTGTGAGATTACTTATCTATCTCGGCCAATATTTTAGCACACGTCTCTAATTTCAACGAGTTAACATTTGATAGAGAACAAATCTAAAAGAATTTAATGTAAAAGCAGAGTTATTTGATTATATAACCTCTTGCATTTATTCTTTGTATGATGTGTGTGTGTGTGAAGGTCAAGTGAGGAGGAGGGGAAAATAAGTTGATATGACACGTGTTTCCAGAAATCATTAATATCAGCTCTCAAAATTCAAGTATCCTACTTTTAATGCTAAAAACCGGAAATCCTAATAATTACATCGAAACATTTGAGAATAATTGGTCAAAACGTCTTGTGATTTATGTATGTGTTCCCATGAGAAGCTTTGATAGCTTGAGTTACTTTTCCTCTGAATATGATAAACATGCCAATTCTAGAGTCACAAACTGCATCAACTGACTTAGTGAGACATGTTGATTGAAAGAGGCGCAGTAGTCTCTTTAATTTTTTTGATGCGATAACAATGCGGAAGTTTGAGTTATTTTTTTGTATGAAGCCTCCTATGTTTTTTAAGATGATAAAATTCCAATTGCTAGAAGAATTCTGATCAATTCCTACTGAGTATTTGAAAAAGGCTTCTCAAACCTGAACACAAAAAATGACGAGTCTTATGATAAAGCCTTGAAATCATGAGGTCAAAGAATATGTCTTGGCCTCCAGATTTGATCAACATCTTGTTCCTGCAACTGATAAAGAACAATTGTTTATCAAATCTGTCTCCTATGAGCTAATTCCATCATGGCAGAGGGAAGGATTTATCCATATTCATTTTGGAGCCATAAGGATTGCACTCACCTTTCATGGAAGAAAGTGATTATCAGTTGTGTCTAGAATGACAGTACTTGATACTAAAGGTGACAAGTACCAACAAGCCTGTCTGACTACTATCCAACTAACCTTGAATGTTGGAATTGATTTTGTGACTATATTTCCAAACTTCAATATCTCTTTGACGATCCAACTCTAGGCTTAACTTTGAAAATCTACTTATAAATCACTGGCTGTCCTATGTCCTATGGAGCATATGTTGCAATGCTTCATACCCAAGTTGCCTGTAAATTGCAAGCCCATTGCATTGACCTTGCTTACCCAAAAGAGAATGAGGAATCTCTCTTCATCACTCTAGATCCCAACCAAAGCCCTATTTGTTACTTTGTTCCAAAACTGTTATCTAGAGAATAACTGATAAAATGCTTGCTAGATTCTTGGGTAATCCATTATGAAAAGACCCAGTCCTTTGTTCAAATAGTTGGACCATCTCCTAAAACAAAGGATGATGGATCCATCCAAATTTCATTTCCAAAAAAGAACCTCCTCTACTCTCAGTTTGTCATATAGATTCCAGAACAAACGATGCTGGAAGACAATATAGATCTTTGAGTTCAAATATGGGTTTTTGAAAAGCCTATATATGAAGCTACAATTGATGGGGGTCATAAGTGATATGATCCAGCGTCATGCTATTGTGAGTCATGCATGCAATGGAGTGGTAAAAAGGAAGACCAACCAAGGATAAGGCAGAACAACAGGAAATCTAGCCAACAAAAGCTTAAACAGAGATATGAAGTAGAAGATCCGAGGGTCGAACTATTAGGAGCACTAAGTGGAAAATTTGACTATTATGTGTCATATGGAAATCCACCTCCTTCCTATATGATGTTGGATGATCCAAAACCAGACCATGATGATAAATTTCCCTATCATGATGATGACTTTCCCCTATTACAGTATACCTCAAGGAAGCATCAGACAGAAAATTAAAGGTAAATGGGTACAACAACTCGATGGTTCTCATATCATAGAGTCCACTCCTGTAGAACTAACTCTCAACTGGCAATCAGAGAATGCTTTGTCCTAAAACAAGCTGCTCAAGCAAATAGTTGTTTTGCAGGAAACATGGGAAACAAAAATTGAAGCCTAACACATGACTACAAAGTAGGCTATCAAAGAGCTATCTGAAAAGATTCAATACCTTCACTAGTAGTTACTCCAATTGATATCAACTTTTGAATCATTCCCTAATCTTGTAACCCAAAAAGAGGTTGAGATGAGAAACTTGAAGGCTCAATTAAATTCACTCATAGCTCCACATGTTGGAATGATTAATCAACTACTGGGTACAATCCTAGTACCCATGACACAACCTTTGTTAACAACCCTTGGACCTTACAATGTTGCTGCTTTTCTACCACTAGAATTTTTAAATCCACAACTTTTGAAAATCCCATCTTCTAGTAAAAAGAAACCCATACAAGGCTGTCACTTTCCAAATGATTTGGCTCCAATAGAAGATCCTTTTGATAATGGCCTAGTTGAATTCCTTAGAAGAATGATAAAAACTAAAAAAGTTATCCAAGAGCCTTAAAACAAAAATCCTAGTCAAACTCAATAATTAATTCCTGTTGTTTTCACAACCACAAGAGAAAAGAAAAAAACTTTTGGAGTTTAGCATGAAGAACCTTTAAAATTAGGAGAGGATGAGCAATCAAGTGTTCCTTTTAATAAAAAGTATTTTATTAACACCATCAAGGGATTCACTCTAGATGATATCCTTCTTTCTTAATGGTGGGATCACTTTCTTGAATTTCATTCTTGGATGATAGTAGTTCAACTAGAACAGAAAGGCTTTTTGCAGCAACTATTCAGAGCTTTCTCTTCAAGGATGAAAGGAAGATTGCAAGACTATTGGCTTTAATTAGGAGAATACTTAGCTTATATACTACAATTCAGTTAGCATCAATGACTTTTTGATGAAACTTCATAATGAATTTCTTGGCTTATCTCTAGATTTTGCAATCCAAACTAGGAAAGAATTCATGAATATGAAGTGTTGTTCATTCAAGTGGAAACATCTTTAACAACATCATGATGCTATGTCAAAATGATATTATTAGATTAATGGAATTGATGGGGCCAATCTTAAATATGTCTTCCTTTAGTCATTTTTTGAACTACTTGGGAAGCAAGCAGAAGTGTTGCTTGAGTCACAAGGTCTATTACTTCCAATGCTACATTGGAAAATCTCTACCAAGTAGTTGTAGCAGCACTTGATCGCCTGTGCGACCAAAGAATCTTCTTCAGGCATTTCAACAATTTAATGCTTGGAAAAGCATGTGGAAGACTTGATCTTATCATCAAAGATTCTTCCCACAAGAAACTTAGAAAGAACAAATTCAAAGCCCATATTTCAAAAGAATAAAAAATTGAGGCAAAAAGAAAGGGGATTGCTGTTGTATCTACAAGTAGAAGGTTAACTTTTGCTAAAAGATGCCCAAAGAGAATCTTTCACCAAAATCTAATTAACCAATATTGCTAGTTAGATGAAGACCTTGAATCCCTCTTTGAAGAAAAAGGGCTAGGACCATCAAAGGAATTAGTTTTTTGTATTAGAGAAGAACAAGAATTTTTTGATGAAATGTCAAATGTGTTTTTTGACAAAGAACTCAATATGATGCAAGTGGAATCCTAAAAAATACAAAAAAAGCTTGGAACTGATAGACTTTGATGATTTTGAAGACATTTCTGGCCTATTATTCGGATTTAGTTGTCTTACCCATCAAAGCTAGAATTGTCCCACAAAAATATGATAAACCCATTAATGTCATTGCTTTCTTTGATACTGGAGCAATGCACTCTATTATAAACGCTGATATCCTTCCTCTTAACTCCTAAAAGAAAACTTACAAGTTATCTAGGGTAGTTAATGGAGAAAATATAATGGTGACAAGAATCTCAAAACTTGTTTACTTGAAGATTTCCCTCAATTACATGGCTAAACATCAATTATATGGCACCAAGGGACTAGGAAAAGATTTCATTGTTGGTTTTGATCTCATCTAGAAAATGTTTATAGATAAAGTACAATGGGAAGCATGTGTTTGAAGAGAAAAGAATATTTTCAACTTGGACTTCTATGCTAAAGATATTCTCCATGAGAATTGAGTTTGAAAGCTTTGCC
The DNA here is from genome assembly GCA_026873985.1 of Saraca asoca. Taxonomy (NCBI): domain Eukaryota; kingdom Viridiplantae; phylum Streptophyta; class Magnoliopsida; order Fabales; family Fabaceae; genus Saraca; species Saraca asoca. The sequence goes on from JANHAO010014741.1 coordinate 6,906, forward strand.
CAAACAATTATTTAGAAGTCATATGCAGAATCTTAATCAGAGTTTCTCCAGAAATGTGATCATCCTTTATAGTTTAACACAGATTTCTTCATAAAGTTACCTTTCCAGAAAAGTGAAGATATTAATCCAACAAAAGCAACCCATTTTGGGATGCACCCAAACCATTAAAAGCTCACTGAAGAAGAATTGGCTTAATTAAAGACACAAGGCATAATTGAAGAAACATCATCTCTGTGGACATGCCTAGCTTATTATGTCAACAAGAGAGTAGAACAAGTTTGTGGGAAGTTGAGACTTGTTATTGATTACAAGCTTTTGAACATGTTCTTGGTAGACATTAAGTTTCCACTTTTGAGAAGGGAAGTCCTACTGAAAAAGCTCCTTAATGCAAAAATTTTCTCCAAATTTGATATTAAAATAGGGTTTTAGCAGGTAGGAATACATCCAAAAGAAAGGTATGTAGCTGCCTTTTTTATTCCTAGTGGACAATGATGCCTTTTGATTTAAAAAAAAAATGCTCCATCTAAATTCCAAAAGGTTATGACCAAAATATTTGAGCTGATCTTCCATTTGGCCCTTGTTTACATTGATGATATCTTGCTCTTTCCTTCCAGTCCTAAAGACCATATGGCTCTCCTTGAGTAATTCTGTGATGCCCTAAACCCTTTTTGAACAACGGTTATAAAGTTTTCATTTAAAATTATAAGTATTTAAATTTTATGAATATAAGATTGGAAAACTATGTCTCAAAGAGATTTTAGGAAATAATTTTACTTTATAAGTATGATTTAAAAAAAAAAAGAGAAGAAGGAAAGATTGGGGTTTTTTTGATGAATGTTTTAATTGTAATACCTCTAGTATTTTAAGTAGACTCCTTTGATTTGATGCTTTGAAAATGATTTCTAGTTGGAACATTTTGAAAGAAATGTGGAGTTGAAATAATTAATTGGAAATAAAAAAAGAATTTTAGAGATTTTCGTAGTTGAAATAAAAGGCTTAAAACACATATGTCTTCTTTGTCTATCTAGTAGCAAGTAAGTAGAACACTAAGTGATAATCTTATGTTTCTTTCAATCTGCTATATTTGCATAAACTTTATTTTGGAAGGGTTTTGAAATATATAAGAATATGTTTGTGATATCTAAGCATATTATTTTCATAGATTTACAACTTAATACATTGTAATTCTTTTTTTAATTAATAAGCATTAAAAGTTTATTGTAATAGAATAACTAGAACCCAATTTCTTTAACTCATAGGTAAATAAAGGAGTTAAGAGTTGTTGTAAATTATGGCCTTTTTATGAAAAATAAAAATAGAAAAAACATAACTCAATTTTTATTTTAACTCAATTTTTATTTTTCCCTTTAAATAAGCCTTTTTCACTCAACAAAACAAAGCCCCTATCCCATGTGATGGCAACTCCAACCAACGATGCCCTTCCCCTTTTCTCTACTAGAAACTGCAATGGGCCACTGCATTTAGGCAAAATGGTGAAACCAGTTGCAACTAGCAGCATTGGTTGAAGCTGGGTGGTGATTAAGAAGAAGCTCCAACTTAGTACAACTAACAACATCACGCAATCCAGCCACAGGGTTAGTTCGATTTGACTTTAATTCACACATCTTATAGAGATTTATGCAAGTATTATTGTTGTTAATTTATGGTAAGATTAGAAGCTCTTGGCAGTTTCCAATTATTCATTGTAATTTCAAACCCTAGAGCTAATTTTGGAAATTTCTTTTGAAATTTCAATGGTTGTGTGATTTTGGCAACAATTAGGGGAATTTGAAGCAGAATTCAACTAAGTTAAGGAGTTTAGGTATGCTTTTCTTGAGTAGCTTCCTTTAAATTAGAAAAAAAAAACTAAAAATGTTATTAGTAGAAATTGGCACTGCACAGTGGGCTGGTAAAAGCCTAGGAGAAGTTGAACCTGACTAAGGAACGAGTTCGCCATATTGCTGTGTAGAAGCCTTCAGCTCGCTAAAGACCCGAGCTCACTGGTCAAACGAGCTTGAGGTCACGAACCAGTAACAGCCCCAGCATACAAGATCAAGTTCACTAGGATGCAGCTTTGTTTAGCCAAAAGCCCGCTAAAGTTAAGCATAAAGCCAACAAACAACTTGTACCGCCATTCTACAAATATGGCCATCGGGTCCCACTCGCAGAAAGTAGCCTGCAGAAGCCAGTCTCTAGTATCATAGGCAGTCTTGTACATTTAATATTTGATGTAACAGATGTATAGTTAACTTAGTTCCATTTGTACCCCTCCATGCTTCTATAAATGGGGGGCTAGAGTCATTGTAAAAGGAGAGCTAAGTGAATACTTGTAGAAAGTTTGCCGGAAGACATATCAAAGCTCTGTAAACACTTCTTCATACTAATAAAATACCTCCATGGACGTAGGATTCGGTGCTATCCAGATTTAGCTGAATCATATTAAACGCCTTGTGTATTTCTCTTTTCTCCCTTTTCCTCCTGCCATCCAGCACCCTTTCATCGTCTCAACGACCGGAGAATGGCTTGGGTCCCCAAAGAACCCTCTCCATTGGCCAAATTTGGGTCTAATCGAAATCCATTGTCAACAAAAAACTAAGAAAAATTCCTTTAGCCAAGTTAGTAACAAGAGGAAAATTGTCAAGTAACATTATAATTAGAATTAGAAATTTATGTTAGAATTGTCTTGATTTTAGTTTAGATTGGAATTCAAGGAAATTGGGGTTGGAGTGCTTTGAAGAAGGAGATACTTTGTGTGGAAAGTTAAATGTCAAATGGAAAGGCAATCTAGAGGCGAGTAAATGATTTACTCCTCAACTTATAAATGTATAATATACAAAGGAAAGTTTAAGTTGTTAGCCTTATTAGCCTAGCTAAGGAGATGGTTAGCACTTGAGATTGTTAACCTAGTTAGTGTGACTGCTTTGCTATTTTAATTTTTCTGGTTTTGATGTTGAAAACAAATTTGTGTCTAACAATATGTTTTATTATTTGTTACTTGTTTTGCAGGATCAAAGTGTATGAGATTCAAGAGATCCACAAATAGTTTTAACACCTATTATAGTTTTACTAGGATATTTTATAAGTAAATTCAAATTAAATTTGATTCAAGCAAATTTCTTAAAATCAATAGTCTGATGTAGAAATAAATCACTTGAAGTAAACTAAAATCAAATGTTTTTCAAACAATGTTTTCAAATGGTTTTTCATAAGTATAAGTTTTATAAAAACCATTTTACACTATGTGAATTAATTCACTAATTGATTTATGCTGAAAAACTTGTGAAAATGTACTCAAATCGATTCACAAATCAATTCATGAAGAAAAATTTTGGACAATATTTCTTGCCAGAGGTTAGGATTTTGTCTTGAATTGATTAGGTAATCGATTCATAACCTAATTTCATAATGCTATGATTTGATTCATGAATCATTTCGATCAAGAATATTCATTATAATATTCATAGACAAATCGATTTACAAATTGATTCATTAGTTGGTAACCACTACAAATCGATTCAAGAACAGAAAGTTAGTTATTTTCTAAAAGTTGGTTACATCAACTATAAATACTGCTAACCTTATATCAAACTTAATCAGTTTTCAAATTTTTCATATTCTTCAAGTGTGAAAACATAGAGGTAATAGAGCTAAACAAGATTTATCATCTTCCTCATTAGATTTCACAATTCAAAGTATCTTGAATCAAAATTGAAGAGAATTTCACCTTAGATGTTTGAGATATTCATCTTAAATCTTAGTATTGTATTTATTTATCTATTCTTATTTTATATTTCAGATTTCTAGGTTAATAGGAATCACAGATATAAAGAAAGAGGTTGATCTTCCTTTTGCATCTTTTTTAATTGTGAGGTTGATTACAGCTAGTTGAAGGTGTATTGAATTCTTTAAATATCTCTAAATTATGAGGTTGATGATAGTCTATATGAGATAGAAGAATTGTTGCATCTAGGTTACCAAGAGCCTAGTAAAATTCTTGTGTATGAACTATCTATTTAAGAGCCCAGCTAAATTTCTATTGTAGTTAATAAAAGTGATTATTCGGTTAAGGATTGATCCAGTGGATGTAGACTTAAACTGCAGTTTCAGTTTAAGTTGAACCACTTTAAAAATTGGTATTCCTATTTATTTATTTTTACTGCATTTTATGCTTCTGCATTTACAATTCTACTATGCTATTTTTACAATATTGCTAAATTCTGAAATTTTGGTTTAATTGTTAATCTGATCTAACTGGTTAATCTTTCTTTGAAAATCACCATTTCATCTAATCAGTTACTTCAATATTATCTTGATTATCCAATAGAAACTTTTTGAAAAATCTTGAAAAACAAGAATCCAATCTCAAAATTAAAAAGATTATACATATTTTTACAAACGTAAAAAAAGGCAAGATCTTAATATTTTTTAAGACCTTCATAAGTATTATCTTGAATTTGAAATTTATATTACATTGCATTTATAATTTTACTTGGAGTATTCACTAGATAAATATTTGTGGAAGTGAACTCATATATTGGGGTTATTTGATTAAGCATATGATATATATATATATAGCATTACAAGTGTTTTATACTTGTTTTATAAATAGGTAACTCATTCTTTTACTTGGATTTATACTATATATGACATTATGTTGAGGTTCTCTAATACCATGGCAAATTATCTTATAATTTTGAATGATTACCATACTAGATGATTACATTCGAAAGGAATGTGGTATTGTTGTTGCAAGTCAAATATGTAGTACAATGGAGTAAAAGAATCCATTTTATGCTCTTATCTTGATTAATACCTTAAGATAATATATGTTAATAGTGTATATGTTTTCTTTGAAGAATTGTGGAATTATACAAGTTACTCACAAATGTTAGAAGAAAGTTAGGATCTTGGGAAATTTCTTGTGAAACCCCCAAGTGCACTTGGAATCATATTAGATATGGCCATTTAACAAGATGGAGGGATAAGGAGAGATATAACATGGTAAAAGAATAAGGTGTAATTGGAGATTATTGTTGAAAATGCACATGGAATCAATGGGTTACTCAAAAAAAGTTGTTTTTGGATCCTATTTACTAGTTTGAAACCAAACACACTTTGAGAATAATTGTTTGAAGTAAAATAATTTTCCTACATGCTAAAGAGTTACTTGAATTTTTAAATATTTAGTTTCCCCTAAATGTTTTAAGTGTGCTTTATACCACTTACTTTGGTCCATAGTCTATTGCATCTTATCTTATCATATTTTGTTTCATTACTATTTACATTGAAAATATATTATAATTTTATAACTAATAGCAATTTTTAAGTGATTATGTGTATTTGAAGCATGAGAAAGGGTAGTCATTCTTTAATAATATTCAGAAGGATATTCGTAGGTGTAAATGATTTATTTACTGGGTTTCTTTGAAACTCACTATCTTTCTTTAAAAAAAAAAATGTTTAAGGTTGTAGAAGCACTTGTCTGAGATTGAAGACATGAACCTTGGAAGAATGTTTAATAGTTGAAATAGGTTGGATTGCACGTGTCTTGCAATTGTTATAAATTGTGATAGTACTTGCATTTGTATAGTTGTTGTGTTTAATTGTCAAGTCACAGTTGACACACACACACACACACACACACACACACACACACACACACACACACACACACACACACACACATACATACAGGTTAAAATGTTGGCATGAGACCCTAGCAAATGCCTAAAAAACAATGTAAACTCTACCAAATTTTTGTAAAATTTTTCTAAAAGTATATAAATAAAAGTGTTTTGCAAACTCTTAAGCAATTATTTTGTTTTAAGTTCTTATGAAAAGTTCACCATGATATTATTGTCCAAACAAATCTTACTTGACTTACGTAATGTGAGGCTTGTAGGAAGATGCCACTGGATATCTTCCTATGCTGACCACACTCCAAAAATTGGGGCTTAACAAATCCCATGCTCTAGTCCAGAAATATGGAATTATGTTGTCCTAAAAGAAAATGGAGTTAGTATAATCCTTGATTGATTTTCTTATCTGAATCATTCAAAATGGAGAGACCTAGTTACAACCCCATATAGCCATGAAACTCTAGGAATTTCCTAATACAATCTAATAGTAAAACAAGTGCCACAGTTTTTGGGGTTAGTAAATTACATGAATGGCTTCATCCCAAAAATAGCTCAATATCGCTCTATTTTAGCCTAGTTACTCCAGAAGAGTCTAGCCCAATTGACTTCTTGTTACATAAATGCAACCAAGCAATTGAAGGAATGTGAAAAAAATCTACCATATCTCTATATACCCTTTGATGAAAGCCAACGTATCCTTCAAACTAATGCTAGTGCCCAATATTGGGGAGCTATGTTACTTGATTTAGCATAGGGAAAAATTTGTGGATACCATAGTGGTAAGTTCAAATAGGCTGAACAACACTATCATTCTACCTTTGAGGAGATATTTGCTATTAAAAAGGCCATTGAAAAATTCAAATTTCATTTAATTGGTCAGTATTTTGTTGTTGAGATAGACATGTCTACATTCACTACTATGCTCAACATAAGAAAGACATTGGTACCTTATCCTCAATTGGTTGGTTAGAAGAATTAGTTTAAGCAATGAAAGTTTGATGTCAAACATATAAAAGGAAAAAAAAATTCTTCCAGACTTCCTTTCCAAACCCACAAAATTTAACCCAAACCTTTATTCTTCTTTTCTTATTCCTAATTCTTTTATTGCAACCAGATCTTTTAGAGAGGGAGAGCATTGTAAGGGTTTCCTTTTATTGGAAGATGGGATTTTTGGAGGTTACAAATTTAAAAGTTCTAGTGGTAGAAAAGTAGCAACATTGTAGGATCTAGGGTTTATTAATAAAGGCTTTGTCAAGGGTGGTAGGCTTGTACCCAATAAGTTATTAATCATTCCAACATGTGAAGCTATGAATGAATTCAATTGAACTTTCAAGTTTCTCATCTCAACCTCTTTTTGGGTTACAAGATTAGAAAATGATCCAGAAGTTGATATCATTTGGAATAACTCCTAGTGAAGGTATTAAATCTTTTGAGATAGCTCTTTGATAGCCTGCTCTGTAGTCATGTGTTAGGCTTTAATTTTTGTTTCCAATTTTTTCTTCAAAATAGCTATATGCTGGAGCAACTTGTTTTGGGACAAAGCATTCTATGATTGAGAGTTTGTTCTATAAAAGTGGATTCTATGATTTGAGAACCATTTGGTTGTTGAATCCATTTACCTTTAATTTTTCATTTTTGTTTTGTCTAATGCTTCCTTAAGGTATATTATAACAGGGGAAAGTCACCATCATGATAGGGAAATTCATCATCATGGCTTGGGTTTAGATCATCCTGTATCATATAACAAAGAGGTAGATCTCCATATGACATATAATTGTCAAATTTTCTACTTCATTCTCCTAATCCCTTAGATCTCCTACTTTATATATCTCTCTAACCTTTTATTGGCTATATTTCCTTTTGTTTTGCTTTCTCCTTGATTGATCTTCTTTTTCATCACTCTATTGCATGCATGAATCATAATAGTTGAAAGCTGGATCATACCACTTATGGCCATCATAAGTTAAGGCTTCATATATAGGCTTTCCACTGAAATCAAAAGCCCATATTGGCACTCGAAGATTTGCATTGTCTTTTAGCATCATTTGTTCTGGAATTTGTGTGACAGATTAGGAGTGGAGGAGGTTTTTCTTTTTAGAAATGAAATTTGGCTGGATCTATCATCCTTTGTTTCAAAGGATGGTTTAACTATTTGAACTAGTTGTTTAGAGGACTGGGTCTTTTCATAGTGGGTTACTGATGCGGTTGTCGAGATCGATCAGATTAAAAATTTATACAATTGAAGCTACCTAAACTAATTGTAGCATATGTAACACCAGGTTAAGCCCTTGGATCATTTGGAGGATAATATCAATCAAATTAGGAGCTGGAAATAAGGGGGGATTTGCAGTAACTAAATCCTACAACTACACTAACATGCAAAAACTAAACAGAGATAAATAAACCAACCAGCCAAGGGAATAAACTAGCTTGAGATTAATGCATCCTTAATCACTATATGTTCATCCAATTATTGAAAATCATAGCAAGAAGCCTTGGAATGATTAATAAATCTATCCTAGACAGTTAGGATTCAGTCAAGCAAACAACACATCAAAAGCTCAATGCATTGCTTAGTTTTCCTATCCTCTTCCTATAATTGATCATTAAGTAACAATCATAT
>JANHAO010014742.1:0-15172 GCA_026873985.1 Saraca asoca
ATGTTATTTTGCCTTCTTCGGATAACCATGGACAAATTAGTGTCAATAAAAGCACAAATACAAGGATGAAAAAGAAAATCAAGCATAACAAAAAAAATCAAAGATAAGTGAGTACAGGGCTTGAGAAACGTTACCTCATTTTCGGATGACGATGTTATGATTCGATGAAATACAGAAATTGAACTCCACCCACTTTTCACCGACGAAGAAGGAAACACCGGGAGAGAGAGGGTGAGCCGGAGCGAGACAGAGAAAGAGGCAAAAGGTTAGGGCAAAAATCGGGCAAGAGAAGACAGGAAAAAAAAAGGGAGGTCAGTGATCGGCTACGGGCTGGGCCGGTTCAAAAATTGCGATCGAAAAATTCGATCGCTAATGGTTCCAGACCTAATATGGCCACTGAAATATTCGGTCGCAAACATTTTTTCCAAAAAAAAAAATAAAATTTTCACTGTTTGTGACCTGACTGCAACCGAATAGCCACCACAAACTTTGCCACTAAAATATTCGGTCGCTGATTCGGTCTCTAAACCATCAAATATTTTCTAATTTTTTTTAAGCTATTCGGTCGCAAAGTAGTGGCAAGTGCGTCGCAGTTAGCGATCGAAAAAATTTGATCGCTATTTTTGGTCAGCAAATTCCTTTTTTTTTGTAGTGTTTTTTGCTTCCTTTTTTCATTTTGAGCTGTTCTTTTGTTTGAAATTTTTTGTTTCAAAATCCAATTTCTTGTTTTCGTAACATTAATTTCAGATCATACCTAGTGTACTAATTAATTTGGTTAACCATCATAGTACAAAAAAAAAAATTCAATTTTTTTAACCCAAAAATATCTCATGTATGTTAGGAAGAATGTGTGTTCATTCTTGCGGGTAAGTGTGTATTCATGCATTAACTTTAGTTTTAAAATAATTGTGTGGGTTTTAATACTAAATACTTTAGAAATTATTCTGTATATAAATATTAAATGAGTATTATTTACATATAATTTAAATGAAATCTCAACTTGTTTGGATAACAACTATAATTTAAATAAAATCCTAATTTATTTAAATAACAATGCAGTATTATTTGCATATAATTTATGTATTATTTGTAATTGAATTAAATATCATTGACTAGATAACAATTATAATTTTTAGGACATAAAATAAGAATGTACTTGATTGTATAAAACACAAAAAAAAGGGATAGGGATCCGGGAGGGGATAAGAATATGTATTATTGGCAAAATTAAATATTAAAGCATTTAAAATAAATTTACTTAAGAAAAAAATTCAATCCATTTAAATATATTTTTTAAATAACTCTTTGTTAAATTGTAAAATGATAACATTCATATATATATATATATATATATATAAGATTAATTGCTTAATATTAATAATATTTTTTTTACTTAATATCAATTACTTAAACACAAACAAAAGTTTATGTGAATTAAAAAAAAATTCTAGTTTATATATTAGTCATGAGAAAATTAAGTGAGTTGTTTAATAAAAATATAAAAGACAAATAATTGAATACTAAAAATAACTGAAATAATAAAATCTTCCTTTAGTAAAAGAAGGTATAAAAAGAAAATATTATAATTTAATTAATGAGAAATTAAATGTATATAATTATGTTGTTGTGGTTGTGTAGATGAATGTTTATACAAAAATTTTGTCCAGAATTCTTTTACAAAAAATTGGAGGAAAATAAGATGAATATGATGATGACATGTAATGGTATGATGACTCCTCCTTTAATAAGATATATAGATTAATTATCTATGTGTGCATGTGTGTGTAGACATACACATAAAGAATTTAAATTAAAATCAGTTAATGAATTTGGACTTAACTTAAATATATATAATTTTATTAAATAATTTTTTTGAAATAAATAATTTTCATAAAGAGTGAAGATATATAATATTTATAAAAATAGTTTATAGTTTAAAAATTGGAGGATATGTTATTAAAATTATTTAAAATTTAAATTATATAACTCATTAAAATAATAAAATATTTTAACTCTTATTTTTAATATTAAATATTTAAATATAATGCCACCAACTTCTATGTTAAAAATCATTTCAATAATATTAAATTGGATATCAAAATTGTATTACTCAAATAAATAAATAATTTAAATATTAAAAATTAAAAATTAAAATATTATTTGATAATTAAAAATTTTAAAAATTAAATTAATAATTCAAGAACGTAATAGTAATAAAATTAAAAAATTAAATTAGAAATCAGTTATAAATAATTCAAATAAGAGATCTTGGTCTTGGCTATTTCCTTTTCTTCTTTTTCAATCATTTTCAAAAAGATAAAAATGTATTTTTGTTTTGGAATTCACAATTTTTTTTACTGAAACCCATCATTTCAATATAAAAAAAGGTTAAATTGCTCTTTTACTCATTATAATTTCATTCAATTTTTAATTAAATCCTTATAATTTAAAAATTTTGAATCAAATTTTTATACTTATTTTTCATTTTTAATTGGATATTTCTTGTCATTTTTCTCTTAGATTTTGTTGACACCAAAATCCGGTCAACAGGTTTGAATTCAATATCGCCCCTAACTGCAAGTAGAAATGGCAGCAGACAAAAAAGAGAGATAATAAAAGAGAAGAAAGACAGCAAACACTAGAAGTTTTATCGTGATTTGGCTAAAGCCAAGTTGGCCCTTACGTTCATAGTGGTTTTGATTATCAACTGATGGTTATTTTTTAAGTATAATGAAAGTATTCTCTCATAGTATACAGTTCTCTCTCTGTATCCCGACAGAGTTTCTGCATGCAAATCCTTTCTTCCTTTTACAGTGACCACCCCTTCCTATTTATAGAAATGGGGAGGGTTACAAGTGTAATTTTACAAATAACAGAATGATTATTTCTGCTGTTCTAGGCATTTAATGCTTGGTGTCAGGTAATTAATGCTGGATAAATCATTGTCAGACTTTTAGGAGGCTGATGTGTAAGTTTGGAGATTGAGCTGTCAGTTGGAGACGTGTGCCTTGGATTGCTAACTGGGTTCCATATATGTGTCTGGCTTGCTAACCTCGTGACCTGGTGTTGTGTTGGTTAGCAAGCTGGAAACTTTGGTCGACCTCACTATTCTTGCTCGATCATTCTCCTTGAGGGTGGTTAGGATGGTAGTCTTCTCACTGATGAGGTTGAGGGCCTTCTCAGCGAGTTGCGCTCCCTACCGCAACATTGCTTGATGTCTTTAGCTCATGCCTGACGACTTGGAATCCTCGCTGAGCAACCTCAATCCCCAATCCGGGCCTCCATCTGGTTAGCTGTGCCTCATATTAGACCTTGACCGGCCCAAATCATGCTTTTCAAAAAATGCCCATAACAAAAGCCCCCAACTCTCAGCTCGCTTTGCGGGCTGGGAGTTGTAACTGATAGTCAGAGTCTTCATCTACAGTCTATAGGAAGGATAAGTCTTCATATTCAGACTGTCATATTGTCCTTTTTGTCTTTCAGACTTTCATTTCCCTTGTCTTAGACTATACTTCTCACTATGCATAGTTTTGAGCCGTTAACGTGGCGATCTCGTTTTTTCTAGATCGTCTGATCTAGAACAGCTAAATGTCTTTTGGGTCATTTGATGAACCCAAACTAGTTTATAAAGCCTATGAAGCTCCCCTTGTTTCTCCATAAGATTTCCTAATGGATGCTTTAGTTAAGCCCTTTATGCTTTTAGTAGTTTGGCTTCCAGTGAAGCTCTTCGGGGTGTGTATGGTCCGTAGCAAAGGTTTTAGGAGTGCGAATAGCTCATTGCACATGGCTTCCCTAGATGACTTATCTTGTTGGCTCCTGGGAAGTCTTGTACAGATCTTGGATTATTTCTTCACGGCTTTTCCATGAAGTTCAACCTTGTTAGCTGGATTCCTAACTCCTTTTTGAATTGCTCTGGGTTTGAGTTAGGAAAGGAACCATTGGCTAAGAAAGGCTATAAGCAGGAGTAGCTATGTTCATTTATGCTTCATCTGATGGGAGTTTGTCTCTTGGAAGCTGGCTTTCTTCTCCTTTATGGGAGTATTAGCTTTAGGCCTTTGCTCTGTCCTTGTATATAAGATTTTTTGATATAAATCTGCCTCGTTGAGGGAGTTCTTTTAATAAAGCTTTAAGCATTGTGTTTGGATTCTTTGTCTTTCCAAGTTCACTGCATTTAATTAGTTGCCAATCGCAATGTGGCTAAGTCCTGCAAAATCATAATTTGGTAATTGTTACATGAAATGTTTAATGAGATAACCAACCCTTGTCATAAAAGTAAAATTCATGCTAACCGACTTAAATCAATAAGTTTCGACTCAAAGGATATATGCTATATGTATAACCAGTCGATCGTGCCAGTTCACGCAAGAGTTTTATACACGATTAGCACTTCTTGGACGTTGGGTCTTGAAATCGTCCGTGTAAGATTTTTGTGCACGAAGCACTTCTTGGACGTGGCTCGCACAAGATTTTTGTGTGTGGCTAGCAGTTCTTGGACATGAGGTCTTTAGATGGTCTGCGTAAGATTTTTGTGTGTGAAGCACTTCTTAGACGTAGCTTATGCAAGATTTTTGTGCATAAAGCACTTATTGGATACGAGGTCTTGAGATGGGTCATGCAAGATTTTTGTGGGTGAAGTAATTCTTGGACGTGGCGAACACGACTCGCGCAAGATTTTTGTGCATGGAGCACTTCTTGGATGCGAGGTCTTCAGATGGTCTATGCAAGATTTTTGTGCGTGAAGGTCTTGAGATGGTCTACGCAAAATTTTTATGTGTGAAGCACTTCTTAGACGCAGCTCGTGTAAGACTTTTATGCATGAAGCACTTCTTGGACACGAGGTCTTGAGATGGTCCGCGCAAGATTTTTATGCGTGAAGCACTTCTTGGATGTGGCTTGTGTAAGATTTTTGTGCATGAAGCGCTTCTTGGACATGAGGTCTTGAGATGGTCCACGTAAGATTTTTGTGCATGAAGCACTTCTTGGAAGCGACTCAGGCAAGATTTTTATGTGTGGCTAGCACTTCTTGGATGCAAGGTCTTGAAACTACCCGCACAAGATTTATGTGCATAAAGCACTTCTTGGATGCGACTCACACAAGATTTTTATGCATGGAGTACTTCTTAGACGTGAGGTCTAGAAATGTTGTTATGGTCCAGTGTTGCATGACCTGCAACCCAATGAGTCATTTGGTACTCCCGGTTGTCTCACGTGTGACTCTTCGATTTCCAATAATGGCTGGTAATAATTACTCCCAATTTTGATACGCGTGCACTACATTATCATGAGCTAGTTGTTGTGCTTCTTTGGGCCATTAGATCATGGGTAACTGACAAACCCTTTGATCCAACGATGGGATCACATCCCTTTATAAACTGAGAGGGCCTTCTCTCTTCCTCTCGATTGCTATTCAAAAATTTCAAAGTTCCTGTTTCCTCTACTTGTTTGCTTTCCCAATTGCTGTGACGGCTCCTCTGCTGCCGATTTTTGTCAGGTCCAATTTGCTTTTCCAATTGTTACCCCGAGCTTCCAAACCTTCTGCCTCCATAAATCACTGTACGTTTCCTCTAGCCTTGCATTTTTCTACATTTTCCTCTTTTGTAGGGAGTAAAGGACTTGATTGTGATTGGTTAAGAGACGATAATGTTAATAGGTAGAGCTGGTTTAAATGCTTTGTTTTGTTTGGATCGAAATAGTTGGGGTTGCTGATAGACTTTAGGATTTTAGACATTGATTTTAGTCTTTTGGGATTCTATGATTCGACCGAAGTGTCCCCTCCATTTGCTAGAATCCGGGTTGTCAATGCGATGACTTAGGGTATGCATGGCCTACAATGTAGGGGGGTTGCTAGTCTTAATTTTCAGTACGATTTGCTCTGAGTGACTTGACCAGCCTTTTTTCTTTATGTAGATGGGAGCAGGTCATGCACGTTGTCGTCATATAATTAGGAGCAAGGACGACAAACCAGACTCATCTAAGAGTGTGTGGGTCATGCGACATACTGACGAAATGACCTTAAGTAGGAAGGAGGTCGCTACAAACTTCATTGCCCATCCGGGCCATATTGAGGGCCGAAGGGCCATTGAAGGGTAGCGTCTTGACCATCAAGTATTCAAGTTACATACATTAATTGTGCATCTTTGTGACGTTTGAACTGCAATTCAATCATGCTGGATCCCTAAAGGGTGCAGTGCCATGGTTCCTATTCCGAATGATTATGCTTCCCATCCTCCCTGTGGTTTCATAGCTATCGATTTCCCACACCTCATAGGGGGACTAAGATTTCCAATGCAACCCTTTATTGTCAACTTCTTAAACAAAATAAAAATTAACCTATTCAAGGTCACACCAAATTCCTATACTTTTCTTATCTCGCTAACCTTGATCCATATGAGCAATGGCCTTCTACCACCATCACCTGAAACTCTATGTTACTTATATAACCTAAGGTGCATGAACTCGAATGATGGGCTTTACTATCTCCCAACTTGGCAGATGCCATATAAGAGTATCTTGCTTAAGGGGGATGCCAAGGGAAAGTCCAATGCAAGGCATTACAAGTCTCGCTGGTTCTACATCTCATGCCCCTCATTGTGCTATCTTAGAAACTTTGATTTTGTTCTCGTTTGGGGTAGGTAGATTGGGAGCGAGTAAGCTTTGATAGTTCTTTGATATTTATTCTTGATTCTAACCTTTGCTTGATTTTGTAGACGGGACTGATAAGCAGCCAATGCTAGGGGCTAAGGAGTTGGAGGTCTTGGATCAGTTCGAGACATCCAATGACCTCAAGAACGACTTCTGATTCAACAAAAGCCTCCTTTGTTATTACAAGCTTGCTCTAGCGAAAGACACCGAGGTCACTAGGGAGGTAGGAATTCGTCGAGTGACAGAGGTCAGTCTGTAAATTTCGATAATTACGACAAAGTAATAGAGTTAATCCTCAGGACATTGGCCTTAAATAGTGAGAAGAGGCCCCTCCGGCCTATGAGATTGATTCAACTCCGGTCGTTGCAGACCAGCCCCCAGCCCTCGAGATCGATGCGACTCTAACTATCATAGACTAACCAGCAACCTCTATCGTGGTCTCCCTATAGGAACTGGCCCGAATGCCTTGATTTGAAGAAGTGGCCACAACTAATGTCGCTACCCCTTCAGGTCCTCTTCCCAAGAAACAAAAGGTTGATAAAAGGAAGAAGAAAGTGACCACTCGTAAACACGCAGCATCGGAGGTCAAGAATGCAAGACCGTTGGCTGAGCCCAGCTCCAAGACAAAAGGGTATGCTCAGAACTTTGTCGAGAACATGGGCACGATCTTGGGATACGACGATCAAGTCAGGGTGTTGAAGGCTAAAGAGTTTACTATCAGGAGGCTGGTAGGATATGCGGCTCATCACGACTTTGTGGTAAGTATTGCTTCTTGTCTTGGTCACTCTATTTGCTTTATAGTCTAACCTTGTTGTTTGTTCTCGCAAAGCTTGTTGACGCTGATAAAGATTGAGGAAGCACTTCGAGGCTAGGATGACGAGAAGTCCACTATGGTGGACGAGTTAGCAGTCTTAATAGCTAAGGTACTAGAGTTGAAGGAAAAGGTCAAAGAAATGGAGGCCACTCTATCTCGTGTGGTAAAGTGTTACAAAGCCACTGTGATAAATCTTGGCCTTAACACTAACAATCTGAATAAGTCCAAGATAAAGCTAGATGAGGCCTAGTCATAGGCACGATTAGCGATGAAAATGGTCAACACTATCAAGGAGAATGTAAAATTTGTAGACCAGCAAGCCGAGGTTGCTGCTAAAAAATTGGAGGTGTTGAGGAGAGAACTTCAGCTTGCTAAGGAGGAAGCGGCTAAGGTTAAGGCGGAGACATCTTCATTAGTGGTGGAAATAGCCAGGGAAGTGAGGATTAGGACTTATGTACATTCTTCTACACTTTGTGGGAGAAGCATCTTGAGTTAGACTTCTCCTTCTTCGGCCCCTAAGCTCTCGAAGTCGTGGATCTCTACAAAAGGAGAGCTGCTAAGGCTAGTTCCGCGAGGAAAGGACAGAGTGCTAGGGTTGAAGTCCCTCTTGCTGAAGCTACCATTCAAGGAGAAGGTAGCTCTCAGGTCACTAATGCTACTTCAGCGGTTGAAGTTCCTGATGCTCTAGCTTTCGACCCTCAGCCTGATGAAGACCTAGCTCCCGAGGCTCCAGCCTCTTAGGATATAAATTTTGTAACTTTATTTTTCTTTTTTCTAAGACTTATGACAAACTTTGTGAACAATCTATATGAAATGATTTTATTTTGATAAAGCTGAACATATCTTTCTTCGTTACTTTCATACTTGAATGTGCAAAATTGTTTGCTTATATTAGGATGAGAATTCAACATGCTATATCAACTGTTACTATATTGCAAAACACACCACTTTTCATAGAATTCTCTTCGAATCTTATTCCATAAAGAATTCAAAGAATTATATACACATTTACAACGAACCAACTCTTATACACCGAGACACCTATTGATAATAATGACGAAGGTGCTTGACATTCCAAGCTCGGAGGAACTCCACTTCATTCATATCTACCAGATGGTAGGCTCCATCACTCACGACCTTTTTGACAAGGTATGGACCTTCCTAGTTAGGTCCTAATGTCCCCTCACTGAGTTTGCACGCTCCAAGAAGAACGAGACATAGAACGAGATCGCTGGGTTTGAACTTTCAAGCTTGCACTTTGTAATTGTAGTATTTCACTATGCGTCATTGGCAGGTGGTAATCTTGAGGCTAGCTCTTTCTCTCACTTCTTCCACAAGGTCTAGGTTCATAGCGAGCAGTTGATCATTATCCTCTGGGTTGAAAGTAATTCTTCATTGTGTCGTGATCTTGAGTTCTGCTGGGATCATTGCCTTGTATCTGTATACCATCGAAAAAGGGGTTTCCTTTGTGGAGCTACAAGGCATGGTCCTATAAGCCCATAACACCGCCTGTAATTTGTCTGCCTAGGCTCCCTTTTTAGCTTCTAACTTAGTTTTCAAGATCCTCTTGATGATCTTGTTGATGGCTTCTACTTGCCCGCTGGCTTACAGATGGTCTATGGCTGTGAAGCTTTTAGTGATTTTGAGGTCATCGCAAAACTTGACAAACTACTCCCTAGTAAACTGAGTACTATAGATAATGTTGTTCCACATGAACTTTTCAACCTTGGAAGATGAGATTTCAGCAAGTTCCTTATCCTTTACCCACTTGGTGAAGTAGTCTATGGCTATTATTCCATATTTGTAGTTTCCTCAAGCCTTAGGAAGGGGACCAATCAAGTTCATTCCCCAGATTACGAATGGCCATGGACTGGTCATTTGCTTCAGGTAGGCTGGCGGAGCTCGTGGCACCTTTGTGAACCTCTAGCACTTATCACACCTCTTTCTGAGGTCTATAGCATCCTGCTTCATTGTCAGCCAATATAACCCCTATCGAAGAGCTTTTTATGCCAAGGACAGCCCCCCAGCATGGTTTCTGTAATGACCTACATGAATCTCCTTTAGGATGGTGTCGCAGTCCCCGCCATCTATACATCTCAGAAGTGGGATTGTGAACCCTCTCTTGTAAAGTGCATCATCACAGATGCAATATCTGGCTACTTGAGCTCGTAGCCATCATGCTTCGAATTTATCTTCTGGTAACTTTTCATTCTGTAGGTAGTCTAGAATCAGATTCATCCAGGAGTTAGGTGCTTTGGCAATCACCATCATGACATCTTATTGCTCAATACTTAGGGACGGAAGGAGCTCTACTGGGATCGTTCCTAAGAGGTTGAGATCTTTAGTGGTGGTCAGACGACTAAAGCATCAGCATGCATATTTTGGGCTCACGGGATCTGATTGATCTCAAATTGCTGGAAGGAGCCTAACAATTCTTGGACTCTTTAGAGATAGCTCATCATCTTCGGTCCTCAAGCTTGGTATTCACCCTTCACCTGGCAGACGATAAGTTACGAGTCGCTGAAAATCTTTAATCTTTCAGCTAGCACCTCCCTGGCCAATCGCAAACTCGCTAACAAGGCCTTGTACTTAGCTTCCTTGTTAGTGTCTTGAAAGCTAAATCTTAGAGCGTAAAAGACGTTGTGTCCTTCTGGACTGACGAGAAGCATCCCTGCCTTGGCCTTTTGGTCGTTGGACGACCCGTCAACGAATAATTCCCAAAACGAGGCCATAGGAATTTCTACCTCTTCTTGCACGGGTTTCATGAATTCAACAATGAACTTGTTCCTTGATGGCTGATTTGGGCTTATATTCGATGTCGAACTAGGTAAGCTCTATTGCCCATTTAAGTAGCCATCTTAAAGTGTCCCCCTCTTCTGCAAGACTTGTCTTAGGGTGAATTGGGTGAAGACCCTAATGCTGTGGGCTTGGAAATAGGGTCACAACTTTCTTGAGGCAATGACCAGGTAGTAGACAAGCTTTTCCATGGTTGAGTATCTTGTTTTGGCATCCAGTAGTCTTTTGCTTACATAGTATATGGGGAGTTGAGTTCCCCCTCTTCTCTTATTAGGGCCGTGCTCAAGGCATGCTGGGATATCCCTAAGTATACAGTCAATCTCTCACCGTCTTTTGGTTTGGACAAGAGAGGCGCTCATCTGAGGTATGACTTGAGTTCCTAAAAAGTGACTTTGCACTCCGGGGTTTATTCGATCCTCTTCGCCCTCTTGAGGATGTCAAAAAAAGGAATGCACTTGTCCGTTGCCTTTGAGATGAATCTGCTGAGTGCAGTTGTCGGCCATTCAAGCTTTAGACATCCTTTAGACCAGTAGGAGAATAGATATCAAGGAGTGCTCAAATTTTCTCTAGGTTTACTTCGATCCCTCTATTATTGACTATGAAATCAAGGAATTTACTCGAGGCCACTCCAAATGCACATTTGTGTGCGTTTAGCTTCATTTGATACCTTCTTAGAGTTTAGAACATCTCTTCTGGGTCGCAGACGTGAACGACGAGATGCTTGGACTTTACCAATATGTTGTCAATGTATACTTCCATGGTCTTGCTAATCTTCTCTCAAAACATCATGTTTACTAACCACTGGTAGGTTGTCCTTGCATTTGTAAGCCTGAAAGGCATTACCATATAGTAGTATAACCCATGATCACTAATAAATGAGGTATGCTCTTCATCCTATGAAGCCATTGGAATTTCATTTTACCCCAAATTGGCATCCATGAAGCTGAGTAGTTCATGCCCCGTCGTTGCATCTATAAGCTGGTCTATCCTTTGTAAAGGAAAACTATCTTTGGGGCAAGCCTTATTAAGGTTAGTAAAATCAATACACATCCTCCATTTCCTGTTCTTTTTCTTTACGAGGACAAGATTGGCCACCCAAGTGGGGTGATGCGCTTCTTAGATGAAGTTAGTCACTAAAAGCCTATCCACCTCTTCTTTAAGTACCGCGTAGCATTCGGTGGTCATTGGTTTTCTCTTTTGGCTAATTGGCTTAACTTAGGGATTGATATTCAATCTGTGTGACATTACATTCAAATCGATGCCCACCATGTCTTCATGGTTCCAAGCGAAAACGTCCATATTTGTCTTGAGAAAATCTGTCAGTTGTGCTTTCACATCGGGTGGTAGGCATTTCCCCAACTTAAGGCATCTTCCTTCGTCTGCCTCACTTACTTGCACATCCTTAAACCCTTCAACTGGTCCAATGGCTCGCTCAGCATCTACCTCTCGAGAGTCAAGGTCAAGGTCATGGCTAACCCCCTTTTCGCTTGTTGCCTGGGGTTCTCCTCTAGACACCACATTCACCTTCTTCCCTTGAACTCTAAGTTTAACTGCATCCTTATAGCAGTGTTGAGCTACCTATTGCTCCCCTCACACACATTTGACTCCATTCGAGGTCAGGAACTTGACGGTCAATGTCTTGGTTGACGTCACCATATCAAAATCATTCATGGTGGGTCGTCCCAACACCACATTGTAGGCCAAGGGACAATCTATAATCAGAAAGTCCACCATGACAGTTGCCTTTTTTCGAGGTCCCCTACAGTAAATGGGAGTCTAATTCATCCCACAGGGAGTATCCCATCCCCTGTAAAATCATAAAAGGACTCAGATGATGGATCCAACTGACTCATGCCCACACCCATTTAGTCGAAGTACCCTTTATACATCACATTCACGGAGCTCCCAATATCAACCATTATCCTCCTTATCTTAGCATTGCCAATCTTTGCTCGAATGACAACAGCATCATTGTAAGGGTAATGAACTCCTTTCACGTCTTCTTCTATGAATGAGATGTTGTCCGAAGCTACTTTGGCCTTCTTGGCGAGTCTTTCACATTCCACATAACTCGCAAGGAAAACATGACCTGTCGCTCGCATATAGCGATCGTGTGATCGGTTCAAAGTGCCCGCAATGTGAGGTCTACCGTGTATGGTGAAGATGGTCCTTATCAAGGGTGCTTCCTCGCGCTCGAGAGTTTGGTGATGCTGCGACACAGGCTACTAGGGACATAGGGGTTGCTGCCCCAGGGATCTCACCATATAGTCTTTTACGCAGCCTTTCCTAATGAGGTCCTCAATGGCATCCTTTAACGCCTAGTAATTTGACGTGTTGTGCCTAACTTTGCTATGGTAGGCACAGGATTTGTTACGGTTCCTCTTCTTAATAGGGGCCCTCAGGGGCTTGGGCCTGCCAAAATCTTCATTGTCCCTCTCAATCACATAGATCCTATCTAGAGTATTTGACAAGAAGGTATATGTATCATAGCGGCTTCGAGGTTGAAACTGTCCATTTTGGGCTTTCTTTGCAGTTTAGCCTCTAAAGCCCCCTTTTGACCTTCTTTGTTGGCCCCACCTCTACTTCTCTTTTTACCTTGGTTGGAGGTGCTTGCCTCGTCTTTCTTGTTTGACTTCTTTGGATCGAAGGTTTTTTCCCATCGAATCTCCTTGGTGGCTTGCTCATAAAACTCACCTAGGCTCTTGACAGGAGACTTGTATATGTCCTCATACAGTTTCCCATCTTTTCGAAGTCTGATTGAGATTGCCGTGAGAATACTCTCGCTTGACGGGTTTTTTACATTGCTAACTTCTTGTCGAAACCTGGTAATGTAGTCCTTAAGCGATTCATCTTTCCGTTGGAAGGCCGTTGTCAAGTGGCAAGATAGGGTGAGCTACTTCTTTAATGCCCTATACTAGTTGAGGAACTTCATTTAACATTCCTCCCAACTCCTTATACTGTGAGCTAGGAGACTTCTGAACCATGTCCGTAGCATCTCTCTGAGCATAGGGGGAAGACTCGGCACTTCACCAGTGGGTCAGAAATTTGCAGGTCCATCTGGACGTTAAAAGCATCTAAATGGCTGCAAGGATCACTGTCCCCATTGTACAGGGGAATGTTTAGGATCTTGAACCTACGAGGAAAGGGCTCTGTCTCAATTATGCTAGAGAATGGAGTTTGCTCCTCATGGAATTCTTGGTTACTTTGAGACATAGAGTTCTTATCCAGTTGTTCCATTCTCTAGAGCAGTTCTTTGATCATAAGGTCTCGGTACTTAGACCGATGGCTAGAAGTTTGTCAACTCCTTTTATCTCGCTTGCTACGAGAGTGTCAGTCAGAGGTCTTATGCCTTTTGCTATGCTTATGGTTGGATGAGTCACAGTCCATTTCTTGCTCGCGATCAGTCTTGTGTGAGCTCTGGTCTCGATGCGAGCTTTCACCTTGTTGGTCATCTCCCTTGTCCTTCCGAACTCATTGGACTTCGGATCTTAACCGTGAGTTAGATGAGTTGAGTGAACCAGCTCTGTGACGCTTGATCCTAGCTTATTCCTTGTGCTAAGGCCTTGGTTGATGATATCCATCTTTGGGTACGACAACTTCACCCTGCCTTGGTACACCTTGGTCGTGCGCCTGGGTCAATGCTCTGACCATATCAGCCAGCTCTTTCATGGTATTCTCAAGTGCTTCCTAATGTTGGTCAAGTGCTTCTTGGCATTATTGCCAAGTTTAAGCTTCATCAGTTCTGGGAGCCATGAACTGCTACTGGATGAAGGAAGCTATGCTAGCATTAGCTCTTGCCGAAGGGGCAGCTATGTTCTGCTATTGCGTTTGGCCTTCGGGTTGGCCAGTAGGGATTTCTACACTCCTAGTGGTTTTTTCTCTCACCATTGTACTTAAAACAACTTATCAGGAATGAAAAGACAAAGATTATGTGATAACAAAATATTTTACTCATTTAATTATCCTCTCACTTAGCATTTTAAGGTTCAAAATGACTTACTTTCAGTTGTGTTAGTGTATATTTATGATTTAGTGTCAATTGGCATCATTGTAGAAATTCTGCATAATTCAGTCATTTTGAACAGTTTCTGTAATCTAGTCATAACTCGAGCTATACTTGTTTGATTGATGTGATTCTTATCTTGTAGGAAAGCTAAGAATGGCTCTACAACTTTCATGAAGACCTCCAAGGCTGAATTACATAATTGGCTGTCTAAATTTGGAGTTAAAGTTGAAGCCAGAATACTGTCTCATGCAGCCTGACCTTTGTGCACTCATCAGATTATAACTAGAGCTATAAAGGTCCAATTAAGGTAAAACTAAGTCCAATTGGAAGCTGAGACATAAAGCCACATTTTTTATGAAGACTTCCTGAGTTGAAAACGTCATTATAGGCATGCAAAATGAGCTACAACACAGAGGTAGAAATGCTACAAAAATGGGCCTTTGCAGAATTTGGTTTAAGGCCCCCAATTGGCATGGATCTTGAGCCCATTGAACCATCTCTTGAACCAGCTAACACTCAACCAGCTGGAAAGCCGTAAGTTAGTAGAAAAGCTAAAGAAAGTAGCCTGCAAAACACACAGCATGCAAGGTAGTGGCAGCAAGCAATTAGACCAACCATAATTATGGCCTACCAACCTACCAACAACTGCCTTCTTTCTACCCGGGGAAGAGCCATTTGAGTTAAGGTTTTTAAGTTCAATTTTTAGCATTAGATAGCAATAGTGTAGGATGTTTTTCTTTCCTTTTTCTTTGTAGTTTCTACCTTCCATAGAAGGCTAACTTTGTATTAGTCCAAGGTTGCTAACTTGAAGATTAATGCTGAGATCTTGGTATTTCTTTCTGCATTCACTTGTTTGTCATTTCTTCTCCTTTCCTTTTTATTTTTATTGTGATATCTGAGTTGAATAGATCCAT
>JANHAO010014743.1:0-15228 GCA_026873985.1 Saraca asoca
TCTCTTTATTTATTTCTTTTATTTCCTCATTATTGATTTGGATAGTAAAATTGTAAAGATTTTAGTAATTAATATTAACTTCTCTATGGGATCGACTCGTATTTGCTCGTACTAGCTATGGCTGCACCGTGCACTTGCAGATTTTAAACATCAATGGGATATTACCAGTGGGACAGATTAAACTCCCACTTACTCTAGGGGACTTAGACTGTCAAGCTACTATCATGGCAAACTTTTTGATCATACACTATCCCTTAACTTATAATGTGGTGCTTGGATGACCCATAATGAATGACCTAGATATGGTCACATTTGCCAAGATGGTCACCATCAAATTCTTGACCCCCAATAGGGTTGGATATGTGCGGGGAGAGCAGTAGGTAGCTCTGCACTGCTAGGAAGGCGCAATTAATCTTGAGGTGTAAGGGAAAAAGGTACATGTGGTGTTCGATGGGGAGGCATAAGCCATGAGCATCACGGCGGTCAACCATGACCTCGACCCTCGCGAGGTGGATACTAATTGAGCAACAAGCCTAGTGGAAGAGCTCGAAGATGTGCAGGTCAATGGGGCAAATACTATAAGGTGCCTCAAGTTAGGGAAAAGGTTGCCTCCAGATGTGAAAGCATAATTGACGGGATTTCTCAAGGAAAACCTTGATGTTTTCACCTGGAACCACAAAGATGTGGTGGGAATCGATCTTACAGTTATGTCTCACAAACTTAATATCAACCCCTATCATAAGTCGGTTCACCAGAAGAGAAGGCCTATGACAGCTGAGTGTTATGCTGCTATAAAGGAGGAGGTGGATAAGCTTATGACAAATAAGTTTATCTGATAAGCTTATTAGCCTACTTGGGTAGCTAACCCTATCCTTGTAAAGAAGAAAAATGGGAAGTCGAGGATCTACATCAACTTCACTGACCTCAATAAGGCATGCCCAAAAGATAGCTTCCCCTACCAAGAATCGATCAACTTGTGGATGCAACAGCTGGGTACTAACTCCTAAGCTTCATGGATGCTTACTTGGGATACAACTAGATCCTTATGGCCACACAAAATGAGGAACACATCTCATTTATTATTGACCAGGGACTGTACTACTACAAAGTGATGCCCTTCAGATTGAAAAACACAGGGGCAACCTATCAGTGATTAGTGAACAGGATGTTTAAAGAGCAGATAGGAAAAACCATGGAGGTGTACATGGATGACATGTTGGTAAAGTGTGAGCAGCTCACCAAGCATGTCCTAGATCTGGAAGAGATGTTCTAAATCTTGAGGAAGTACCAAATGAAGCCGAATCCTTATAAATATGCATTCAGAGTTGCTTTAGGAAAGTTCCTGGGGTTTATGATAAACAACAGGGGAGTAGAAGTGAACCTGGAGGAAATCAAAGCTCTCATTGACATGAGATCCCCCACTAGACCTAAGGACGTTCAAAGCTTAAACGGCAGGTTGCGGCACTTAGCATATTCATCTCCAAGGTGATGGATAAATGTGTTCCTTTCTTCAACATAAGGTAAAGAGGCTCGAGTGGATGTAGCAATGCAAAGTCACCTTCTAGCAACTCAAACAATATCTTGGGTGAGCTTCTCTTTTGTCAAAGCCAAAGGAGGGTGAGAAGCTAATCGTCTATATAGGATTATCCTAGTACACCCTTAGTGCAACTTTTATGCGAGAAGAAGGTGGAGCTCAGTTCCCTATTTAATACATGAGGAAAAGGCTACTGGATGCTAAGACACGGTACTCGCCCATGGAAAAACTTGCTTATTACCTAGTAGTTGCATTAAGAAAGCTGTGACCCTTCTTCCAAGCACATAGCATAGAAGTGCTCACATAGTTCCCACTTAGGTAAGTTTTGCAAAAGACAGATATCTCAGGTCGCCTACTCAAATGGGCAATTGAGCTAGCCCAATTCGACATTAAGTATAAGCCTAGACCGGTGATCAAAAGGTAGGCTCTAGCAGACTTTATTCCTGAATTCACTAGGCTCATACAAAAAGAAGTAGAGGCTTCAGAGGCTCCATATTAGGAACTATATGTTGATGGGTTGTCAAGTGAGCAAAAGGTCAGGGCAAGAGTACTTCTCATCATCCCAGAGGGGCATAAAATCCTTTGTGCATTAAGGTTTGGTTTCCAAGCTACGAATAATGAAGCTAAGTACGAAGCGTTATTAACCAGGCTATGACTAACAAAAAAAGTGCTAGCTAAAAGACTGAAGATTTTTAGCGATTCGTAGATCGTTGTTTGCCATATACGATGAGAGTACCAGACTAGAGGGTAAAAAATGGCCATCTATCTACAGAAGGTCCAGGAATTACTGAGCTTGTTTCAGCACTACAAAGTCAATCAAATACCATAAGCTCAAAATGCGCATACTGATGCCCTAGCTCACTTAGCTACAACAAAGGATGCCAACTTCTTAAGGGCAATCCTAGTGAAATTCTTCTTGTCCCCAAGTATAGAATAGAGGGATGCTGTGATGACAATTGCCACAGCCTAGGACTCATGGATAGGCCCTATCATTAATTACCTACAAGATGAAAAGTTACCTCAAGACAAGCTCGAGGCGCAGTGACTGTGAGCTCGGGTGGCTAAATATTGCATTCACAACAATTTGTTATACAAAAAGGGTTCTTAACCCCATTTGATGCATTGATGGTGAAGACTGCAACAACATCCTAGAAGAAATCCATGCAAGCCATTGTGGAAATTATGCGGCTGGGGGGGGAGGGGAGGGTATTTTTGGCCCAAAAAGCTCTCTAGTAGATGTTTGATTGGCCTGCTATGAAACAAGACACGATTAAACTTGTTAAAAGGTGTGACAAATGCCAAAGATTCATGAAGATCCCATGAGCCCCACTAGCCTACCTATAGTAGATGTTAGTCTATGGCCCTTGGCGATTTAGGGCATAAACCTAATTGGACCACTCCCTATAGCTCATAGAAATTGCAAACATGTAGTGGTGGCTATAGATTACTTCACCAAATAGGCAGAGGCAAAGGAGCTTGCAGAGATCTCTTTTGTGAAGATTGAGAAATTTTATGGAGTAACATCATTTACAGATTTGGAGTCCCCCAATAGATTGTAACTGATAATGGGACTTAATTCAATAGCAAGCAGTTTATCAAGTTTTATGATGAACTCAAGATCATGATGAGCTTCTTGGCTATGGACCATCCACAGGCCAACGGACAAGTCCAAGCCGTCAACAAGATCATCAAACATATCTTGAAGATGAGGCTAGAGGTCAAGAAGGGAGTATGGGCAGACGAGCTGCAGAAAGTGCTCTGGGCTTATAGAACCACAGTCTGATGCAGTACAGGAGAAACTCCCTTCTTGATGGTATATGGATCTGAAGCAATGATCCTAGCAGAACTTGAAGTGGCGTTATAACAAAGAATTGCTTTCAATCCAGATGATAACAACTAACTACTCATTGTGAATCTAGATCTAATAGAAAAGACAAGAGAAAAAGCTTAACTTGGAGTCATGAACTACTGGCAATAGGTTGTGAGGTATTACAATAGAAAGGTTCGAGCTTGGAGCTATAAAGTCAGTGATATCATTCTATGCCTTATTCTCCCTAGAGCTCACAAGGCCAATGAGGGAACCCTTAGTTTGAATAGGGAGGGCCTGTACCTCATTTAAAAAGTCCTAGGCAATGGTGCCTATCACCTGGCAAACATGGATGGAATGGAATTCCCTCGAGCTTGGAATGTTGAGCATTTCCACCTATACTATCGATAGAGATTCAAATTTTATAAAATTGTTCTAAAGTTAGTGAAAGCACTTGAGTGTTTCCTCGAACCTTTATGTCTATATTTGTTTGTTTCTGAGTAAAATTTCAACAAAGTCTTGCATGGGAAACAAGCAATGCATTAGACAAAGAATGTTAACTGAAGTGTAACATATTAGGTGTTTATTTTTGCATAAATTTATCAAGTCATGCATATGGAGCAATCAATTATGGGATTGAGGGGAAACAAGTAAGAATATTGTAGAAGTTCATTCAATACAAAGCTTGAGTTCATTCAATGGAGAAAATAGATACAAAGTCCAAAAAGGAAATTATAGAGTCATGGCCTAAGAAGCTGGATCTTCAGGAGCTATGCCTTCTTAGGGCAAAGGGTCGGCAGGAGGAGTAGCAAGGTCATCCATCACTTGATCACCAACGGCCTCCATGACTTGCGAGCCACTTTTTCTTTGGGTGGCACTTTTAGTAGGAAAAGCTTCAACTATGGACTTTGCACCCTTTTTGAAAGATTTGGCTTTTGCAATCCTCTTGAAGCGTTTAATAGCTACAAGCGCTTCTGTGCCAAAAAAAGAGAAGTCTACCTTCGAGTGTCACTTTCATAGGGTATAGAAGAAGGAGGAGCTAGTTTCAGACTCTGCCTTTTCTGTTGCTTTCATGACCAACAAGGCAGTCTTTGCTTTAACCTTGGTGACCTCCTCCTTCTCGAGAGTAACTTTTTTCTTGGTCGCTTCAAACTCCTTCGTAGCAACCTCGGCTCACTGCACTGCCAGATCATCAATAAGGCTTGTTTTATCCTCACTTTGGGCTCGAAGCACCTTATTCAGCTTCATTATTGTCAGCAAGTTTTGAAGAACCAGATAGTCAAGTTAGATTGTGAAGAAAGTAGAAGAACCAAGATGAAAAGACCCTACTTATCGAAGGCTATGAGAATAGCTCACTAACCCCTCAGTTGAGAGGTCTTCTAACTCCAATACTTTAGCCTTATTGTGAGGCCGCAGGATCACATTGATGTTATCTAGGAGGTAATCCAAGTACTTATCCATCTTCAGGCTAAGACCGGTAGGTTGCTCCTTGACCTCGACTTTTGGCACCATTCGCATTCAAGAAGTAGTGACCTTCTTCCTTTTGCCCCTTTTTTACTTTTTGGTAGGGGCCTCAGAAGGGGATGTGACCTTGACTGTAGTAGCCATCTCATGATGCAAAGTGGTAGTCAACTCCTACAAGGGTGCAACTACCAAAGCCAAGGGTTAACTTGCAGTAGCGGGAATTTCATTAGCATCAGAAGTCGATGAGGTCGATGCAAAAACATCAAGTGGTGGCTTTTAGAGGATGAGCTTCATTACATCCTCAAAATCTCTGAAATTCACTAGGCTAATCTGCTTGATTTGATGGATTTTAATCTCTTTAGTAAGCTTGGTACTTAAAGCCAAAGCAAGCTTGTCCAAGCACAAAAGACCCTCATCAAATCGGAAGTCATTCTGGAGGTCATCCGAAGTAGCAAATTGATCCAAAATCTAAAGCTCCTCAGCCTTAAGAGTTAGTTTCTTACCGACCCTATCTGTGAAAAATAAAAGGTGTTAGAACCAAAGGAGCAAGTCTAAAAACTTGTCAAGCTTGCACAACCACAGTTCACTCACCAGGAGAAAGAACCAAACCAAAATTGTTAAGGTACCGCAGAGATGGATAGGAAACATAAAACCAATAGGTTTTGTAATTCCCCACGTTGGATATGCCTTTAGTGTTACCCTGTGGAAAAATTTTCCTATGTTAGGTTTGCTGAGCTAAAAGGTAGTAGATCCCCTCCTACAGACCCGTACTCCTAATATTATAAAGCTAATAGAGGACCCTGGTAGATGGTGGGGGAGGTTATTCCTCAGATACACAAGTGCCAAGGAAGTAAGTTGGGAGTAGGAGTTCGGGGTGAGCTAGAAGGGACAAAGTTTTAGCTTATTTAATAAATTAATAATGTAAGGGTACACTAAAAACCTAAACCCAGCGTTGAGATGTTAAGGGCTGATCACAACTAACCCTCAGGGTGGATAGGCTACGTGATTGCTAGGAGAGGGTGATATGACATGACATCCTTTGGGTAGCCAAAATGTTCGAATCATGCCCTGGAGTTCATTGAAGTTAATGGTTAAGATGTGGTGGCTAAACACTAAGTGGTCCCCTTGGTCCCTAACGGGGTTTGGACGAGCACTGAACTCCCTAATGACCTCGCCACTCCTTAAGGTTGCTTCACCTATAGGTTGCATAAGCTCAATGATCTTAACTAGAGAGTCAAGTTCCTCATCACTCTCTGTTCAGTGCCCTTGGTGTTTGTGAGTTACCATCCCATCTACACAAAAAGAAGGGGTGGTTAGGTCATTGAGAGTAAACTATACCAAGAAAATTAAGACTAGTGATTTCTTGTATGGTAAGCCACACATGCCTCGAGTTACCACATCTAAGTCCTATACTCCAGAAGGCAAAGGGGACTTGACCATTGGGACACTATAACCCAAAAAATTGATAAAGGACTTGAAACAAAAATAAAAAACCCTAGAGTCTACTGACAAATCAAATAAGAGAACCAAACTAAATAAAAGAAAATGCATAGGCATATAGCTTTATCTAACATTCAGATTTTTTTTCAACCACAAGTAAGCAAGTCTCACAAAGACTGCAAAATAACAACATCCAGAAACCACAAATTGAAGAAAGAAAACTCACCATTTTAGTCGGAGAAAAAGCTCTGAGATACGCAAAGCTAGTTTTTAGAGGTCAAAAACTTAAATCATAAGCCTGATAAGCCAGAGCAACACCAATAGCAGCAAACAGTGATAAACAGATGCAAGCTTGATAGAGAGGATGAAAAGGAAGGGTCTAGGAGCTCCAAATTTCAAATGATAAATGAAAGGGGGAAAATGATTCTCCTTAAGTTATATTACATGAAGTCTCACCGTTGGATTTGGGAACCCTTCAAATACCTGCAATCCAACAGTTTACCAAATTCTAGCTATGAGTTGTCGCCAGCTTGGTAGAGACACTTACCGAGGCAAAAATGATTACACAGGATAGTGGTAGAAACCCAAGAGTCATAGACAGTGAGTGAAAGTATGTCAAGTGCCCTTGAGAATGCAGATCAAAAGCAACAGGCTACAACTCCTAGGCCATTCTGCATCCAAGTTGTGCTAGCTAAGGCATATTTGTATGACCTACCTGGGCACCAAAATATTGTGTGGACTAAGGCGCATCTGTGTGACCTACTAGGACACCGCATCCAAGTTGTGCTAGCTAAGGCATATCTATGCGACTTACCTGAGCACCAAAATCTTGTGCGAACTAAGGTGTATCCCTACGACCTACTAAGACACCACGTCTAAGTTGTGCCAGCTGAGGCGAATCCGTGTGACCTACCTTGGCACCAAATCTTGTGCGGACTAAGGCACATTCGTGTGACCTACTTGGGCACTTAATCTTACACTAACTTAGGCGCTCAAGCACTTCGGTGCCCAAACTCATTACTAGTGAAGACATTCCATTGCTTGAGTTCATTATCAACCAAGATGGGCTAATGTGACGGATTGGTTGTTCAACATGGCACATATCCTTTTAAGTTATGATTTATTAGCTGAAGCCCATTTATATTAATTTAATTTATGCTATCTAAGGTCGATTGGCCTATCAGGCACTCATTTTATCTAACATTTTTTAAGTTGTGGTTTGTAGGAAATCATTCATGTTGCCATTTGTAACCTATGCAAAATTTCATTAAAAGAAAACCTCTTTCAATGAGGTGAATTTACACAAAGAAAATTCAAAGTACAAAGACTGGAATGAGCTTACAACTATAATAAGCAAGAGGAACTAGCTTTTTAAGAGCTAGATCCTACAAGCAGGAGCAAGTCGGACCACTTCAGCTTTTTCCTCTCGTCCTCCTCCCAAGCTAGAAGCTCCCCCTTAGCCTTGTAACTCTTGGGTGCTTGAAGAAATTGAACAGTTGACTCACTATGCAAGGAAACCAAAGAACAGAGGTGAAAGAGCTGCATTATTCAGCTTGACCATAAGGAGACTATGGAGGAATGTACCAAACATCCCAAGGTCCTCAGAGAGGAATTGTCCATGGGAGCTTCGTATAACAAAACTTCCTAGAACCTTTAGAGAGGAATGGTTGCAGCAAGCCATGCATACTTCTTAGTACTCCATTAAAGATCCAGGCCATCAGAGACATGGGGGGCTTAACTAAGGCACCCATTAGATCATTTTGTGGAGAAGGAAGAAGGATTTCTCACCCCTTATATAGACTAGTCTAGCTTCACTAAAGAATCTAGAGGATATTTGGTTATTCTTGATTGAATTATCCAAAAGAAGACAAGGCTACCATGCCAACAGCTATGAAACGTGTACAGTAGGAGGTGTGGCCTGGTACAAATGAAGTAAAAGATTAAAGCTTGAAATGGCAACATGACAGACTATAAATAAAGACTTAACAACATTGTAGACTACAAATAAGGACTTTGCTAGCAAACAACAATTCCCAGTTTGCAAAGCGAATTTTTGGGCAATGCAACATGGGCCAAGAAAAGCCCAATAAGAGACAAGTCCAACAAACATGGGTCCAGATCACCTAAAAGACTAAGGTCACTCAATAAAGGCACCAACTCGCTAGTCACGAGCTCAGGAAACAAGACAAGACCAAGATTCCAACTTGTTGAGGATGTACTCTAATTCACTGGTCGAAGCATGCCACTCTAACCATCTTCTGGAAGACTTGTTTTGATTGAGCCTGAGTATGAGATCAACCAGCATGGCTAATAGGTCGCCCAGCATAAGCTCAAACTACCAAACGAGCTGCCCTAAGCATAGGTATGGAATGCCCAAGTCCAGTCATAAGCCAAAGGCACATTTTCCCAATCGACACATCAGCCTCTAAAAAATTGATAGTGAATTGCTAAGCATTTATTACCCATCAAGCAGTTATTGCTTGTAGTGGCGGAAAAGATAGTTTTACAACTTGTCAAATTATACTTGTAACCCTTACTACCTTTATAAATATGAAGAGAAATCATTGTAACAGGGATATATAGTGAAAAATACATGTAAAAACTTTGCCAGAACAGTGAGAGAACTCCTGTACTTTACTCAGCTGAAATGCACAGAGAAACCACCACACAAAAGAAAATATAATCATCATGGATGTAGGGGTCACACTAACTTTAGCCGAACCATGTTAAAATGCTTTTGGTATTCATTGTTCTCCCTCTTCTTCTATCTCTTCCTTGCCCACATGCATATTTGCAACTTGTAGTTTGGGGGTATATTGGACTTTACTCATTGGCTGATTTTTGCTGTCAATATATTGACTTTGTGTATTCTATAACTAGTTAAGCAAGAGATGAGGATTTGTTCTTCAGTAATCTTTTTAGTGAATCATATTCCTCAACAAGCTCTGTATCACCATCAACACAAATCATCAACTTCACTTCACATTTATGGTTCACAAAGTGACAAATGTAGAAAAGCATATATCAAAAAGAGACAGTCTTGAATAGCTTGATTCAAAAATAAAACCATGTCATTATCAAGAATTGAAGTTATTTTGTGAGCAATGGTAACAATTGTGCAATCCAGAAAATGCTGCTTTAAGGTTTGCTGAATAATTTTATCAGTAGCTATATCAATTGAAGCAGTAGCTTCATCAAGAATAAAGATCTTGCTTTTCTTGAGTAAAATGTGGCCAAGGTAGACTAACTACCTCTATCCCATACTCCACTTCTCCCCATTCTCATTCACTGCAACACACTCATATTGATATTAATATAACTTGGATTTTTTAGGACATTTATATATATTTGTATCTATGTTAAATGAATGGAGAAGACAAACCTATGGATTTGATCTCTCCTTCTTTCTTACTTCTTCTCCAAGCTAGCATATATCTAAAGCCTCAAATAGTTTTTTCATAATATATTAAGTTCTTAGCATCATCATCTAAGTGCTACATAGAGTAATTTAGAAGTTTCCTTTACACCAGGATTGTTTTAACAGGTTTTTTTAACATGTGGCATGTTTTATAGTTCAATGCAACTATAAATTCCTTGATAGTGCATTTAAGTCAAGTCCATTATAGATATCTCACATGTCATAAGGTAGTTGTAAATCTTGCATATGAACTTCTCCAAATGATGGCTAGTGATGGGTTGATCAGTTTTCTTTAATTACAAGAGAAGGCTCACTTGGGATGCTGGTGCATTGAAGAATGCATTCAATTGATATAATTTTGTTCTCCAAGTTGAGAAGACACCAAATGAACCAAGATTGTAGATTGTTTAAATTAAGCCCATATGTCATAGCCAAACCAACAATGCCTTGACAAAAGGGAAAGAAAGTAGGAAAGAAAAGGATGAAACTCTTTTCCTTTTATTACCAAAAATGACAAATAAGATCAGCAATGTATGTAATATGCACTACTTATGAGGAACAAAAATAGCATTTGGGAATGATATCAAGAAAATCAAATAGGAAGCAAATAGGATAGATGTTCCATAGCACCAGTAGTGTATAACTTAGGTTAAGAATAGTTATCAATTAGATTCATATTTGTGTCCTGAAATCTTAGCTTTTGGTCAAAGCTTTTGATGGTCATTGATCCTAAAATGGTTTCAAATAAAATGTTGTATAATTGGAGCCTCACATATACTAGCCAATTGTCATAATTCTCATGCTGCTACTAAGTAGTGTTGCTGCATAATTTTGATTTATAAGAATCAATCTTTTTGCATATATACTACTATGTTTTGTAAACTTATACTAATCATATGCTATTGAGTAGTATTGCTTCTAATGGTCATTGATGCAAGACAAATAAGAATAGTAAAGAGTATAAAGTTTAGAATTTGGTATTAGGATAAGGTGTAGTGTATATACTACTAAAGTAGTATAATATGGAGGCACTAGGATAATATGTTATGAATATTTCATCAATGAGGGTAAAATGAGCTATGGGGACTAAAAGAAAATATCAAAATCAAAATAAGATTAGTTTGATGATATTTGATCTAAGTGATGCCAAATGGTACAACCATTAGTATTAAGTTTGAAAAGGTCAGAGAACTACCTAGTATGTAAGTGGCAACCACAAGAATAAATACTACAAAAACTTGCCATGCAAGTTGAGACATAACAACAATATTCCCTAAAAGTTGGATCAAGTGGTAGGCAAATGTGCTTGTTAGACTTGCAACTCTCATGTCTATTGCACTTTGGTCTGTAGAAGCCTACAACAGAAAATAACTAAAATTTAGGATAATTTATAAAAAAAAATGAAAGGAAGCTCATGAAAATAATGCCTTAGGCCACCTGAGTTAAATACGTTGAATTTTCAAAATAAACCAATGAAAATCATAAATATTAGCATACACTGACATAATCTATTGAAAAATTGCCCACTTGGAGTGGCATCGAAAAATGACATGGGGGCTTGAAAAAGCACATAAGTATTTTATTAAAAAGAATGGTAGTTGTCTTGTATCTAGCTACAATAACAATTATTCCTCTGACAAATATGCCAAAGGAACATCCAATGTCCAAAGCAACAAAGACAAGTATAAGTGTATAGTTTCCAATAGCAGATTTTAAAATTATTGAAGCAGGAGTAGCCCAAGCCATCTAATAATTACTCCCAATTTGAAAAACTTGGAATAGTATTTCTAAAATTATTATGAAAGGCAAAAAGACCCCTTATATGCTGTTGTGATATATTTTGAATAGACTTTAAACCCAACTTTGCCTTTTTCTCTTTCTTCTTCTTGAACAAGTTGGCCTTTTACCTTAACTATAGTGTCTGATTGGCCATTTTGAATGTCCTTGTTTTCCTCTTGCTGGTCAAGTTCAAAAGTAGTTAATAAATCTTTTTCATCCTTGGAGATACCATATTTTTTAGATGATGGACTTCTCTTTAAGGGACTTTTCTCTATGTGCACCTATAAGTTCCATAAAATTGATGGCTGAATCAATAATGACATTGTACTTTCCTGATTAAGTAATCTTTCTATCTTTCATGACCTAAATATATTCCAAGAAGGTTCCATAAAATCAGTGCCTGAATGGACAAGGGCATTGTTTGAATTAATCATGAAAAAGAAATTTCAATCTCTCACCAAAATAAGATTAGCATTGGGTAAGAACTCAACTTCATGAACTACATATATAACTGTCGTTGATTTCATTAGACCAAGCAAGCATTATTGAAGTAATATATAGAAGTTGATGTAGCATCAGATGAAAGCTTATACAACCAAAAGCAGAATAGAAGGGGATATTAATCAACAAGGAAGTTATGCCATGTTTACTATTAGATTTTTCAGAGCAATCACAACTTCATACTTCATTAGCACTTCTCATTTTTTAAGTAATTAATATAGGAAAACAAGATATAGGAAGATTAAAAGTTTAACAAGAAAATGATTCAAAAGGTTGAAAATTAACTAAAAGTGACATATAAAGTTGAGAAATGTAAAAGTTATGTTTATTTAATTATTTGGAATATTGAAATTTACATGTAATGCTTTAATAAGAATAATAACCTTATTGCACTCTTTTGTCATTGGTTATGTTTATTACGTTATTTGGAAGAATATAAAAAAAGCCACTTGTAATCTTCTATGCCTTAAAATGGATGTAACCAAGAAAAATGTCTTGTAAAAAGCTTGCACACTTTAAGATTATCACAACATCAATATCATTACAACTTACACAAACA
Source organism: Saraca asoca (assembly GCA_026873985.1). NCBI lineage: Eukaryota > Viridiplantae > Streptophyta > Magnoliopsida > Fabales > Fabaceae > Saraca > Saraca asoca. The sequence goes on from JANHAO010014743.1 coordinate 12,503, forward strand.
TAAGTCATATTCAAACAAGAACTAAAAGATTATCTAGATCAAACACATAACTAATAATTAAGACAAAAATCACTGCTGAAAGGATAAGAAACAAAAATAAAGACTAGAGAAACAAGACAACACATGTTAAGCCATTTGCAATGTCTTTTTCAAGCTTTCATGATTTCACTGAACTGATCTCCTCCTTGTCCTTCTCATCCTTTGATTAGGCTTACTGTCAATAATCCTCACAATGCATTGAGGTTTTCCAATTTTGAATACACACCCTCTTGACATTACTCCAAATATCATTCTGCATCCACATCCTAGTGCTACAAGTTGCTAGCCAAATCCTAGCAACTGTCCATGATCAGATGTCCATAAAGATAGTGGTTGCTCTTAAGGATCCTTGTTGCTTTTTCTTAATAATGGAAATTCACATAACTCAAAGTTTTCTTATCAGAATCATTCAAAAATGTGTTGAACTGTTTGCCTTGAGGTATCATTCCCACTAGCTTGTTTTGTGAGAGATTCAAGATAAAAAGAAAGTTCAAATTGGCCAATTCTACAAGAATTCCACTAGTGACCTTGTTTGAAGAAAGATCTAATGAGTCGAGGTCACTCATCCTTCCTATAGATTATATGATAGGACTAGTAAGTCTATTATGTGAAAAAAATGGATTACTTAAACCTAAGCACAAGCACTAAGTAAGCAAGCTACCTTTTGATGCATAAGATGGAGAGCTGTGAGTAAGAGTCCATGAAGCTCTCCTATGAATTTTGGAATCTCTTCTTCAAACATGTTTTGAGACAAATCCATTATTGAAAGGGCTTTTAAGAATTTCTTCATGAATATATATGTCTTTTTTATCATCAACTCCATGGAAACATCATAATGACCATAGTATATGCTATAACTCATATATTTCACATTGGCTTCTTCTTTTGTGACATTCTTCATGGCATCAAAATTTTCAATGTATTTTTTAGGTAAAGGGCCACTAAAATTATTGTTAGAGACATCAAAAATAGTTAACAAGGGGAAGGGATGACTACTCTTGAATTTTTTGATGAACCATGGAACTTATTAGGTCATAAAATCAGTATGTTTAATTATGGAAGAGGTTCTAGCCAATGAGGAAATGTGTCATTTATATTATTATTGGCAAGATCTAAACACTGAGTTCTTTGCACTGGGCCAAAGATTGAGGTAATGGCCCTTCAAATTGGTTCACATTTAAATTTAGAACTTGGAGCCTATTTAGGTTTGAGAAATAATTAGGCAAAGTACCATTAAATTTGTTCATTCGTAAAAGCAAAATAGAGTTTTCAATACATTGTGGAATGGTGCCTATCAATTTGTCGTAGGACAAGTTGATGAATTCTAGATTCCTTGCACCACAAATTGATGATATTTCTTCACTCAGCAAGTTAGAACTAAGGTTAAGGACCCTCATGCTTGAAGATGAGAATTGCTTCATTATTGTCAATAGGTTTTAGGAGAGGTTCAAATACTGCAAGGAATCATTTCCTATCTCAAGTGACCATTTGGGCACCTTTCCATTAAGGTTGGTATTTGAAAGATCTAAAAATTCTAGCCTTAGAAGTTATTGTCCAAATAATTTGGCCAACATAGTAATGTTACATGAAGACATGTACAACTCTCTCAGTTAGGGAAAACTATAGTTGACATTGGCATTTAAGTTAATTGATAAGAAATTATTATTTGAAAAATCAAGAAATTCCAAGTTCTATAGTTTGAAGAAATGGTGAAATTCAACAGATCTACTAAAGTTATTTGATGATAGTGCCAAGTAAGTAAGGTTTACAAGGTTAAAGAATGCACTTATTGGACTTGTGAATTGATTGTTTCCAAGGTAAAACTCTTGCAAAGATGGTGAAGATGAAAACCATGATGGAATTGTTCCATTGAAATGATTATCATCCAAATATAGATAATGTAAATTAGGATGCCCTGTAATCTTGTTAGGAAAAGGACCCTCTAATTTATTAAATGAACAATCTAAGTATTTGAGTTGAGGTATGTCAAACAATGAAGATAGAAGTTGCCCTCCTAAACTATTTCTAGTAAATGAAAGATATCATAATTTTCTTAATTGTCCAAACTCTTGAGGAATTTAACCACTAAAACTATTTGATGAAAGATATAAGGGAATGAGATGTTGAAGGTGTTAGTCAAATATAGGTGCCCTAGAGTCAATTTGATTAGGCTCTATTGCATCTATGACTAAGTGACCTGTGGATTTGGATTCTAAAGGTTGAATATTCATCTTATATTGCATATTACGATCATATTTATGACTTATCCATAATTAAGATGAAGCCCATGGTGAGAAGTCCATTCGATCAATCCTATAAAGAGTTATGGGATTATGAGAGTGATCTTAAATGGATAACTTCTGCACCAAAATGACACTAGTCGAGATCTGATAACTGGGCACTATCATGATCTATTGAGACTAGATGATATGGTATTCCTCATTTGATGGCAGTCGTCCTCACAGGCTAAGGTGCAAGTGAGTTGCATTGGAATACACACGTAGACACAACTCAGTTAGTTTGGAGAAATGTAACTGACAATCGTGATCTTGTTTGACTAGTTTGGAGATACTGTATAGACCTACGTCATCAGTAAATCTTCAAGTGATGGTCACATGACTGATCCTTCAACTTGAGATTGTGGGATGCCTTTTGCATGAAAGGTTATACTTTGACCTAGTCAAACA
>JANHAO010014744.1:0-15194 GCA_026873985.1 Saraca asoca
CTTTTAAAGTTAAAGGGGATAAATTGAAATCAAAGTATAATGTAAGGGATGATAATGTATTTTATCCACAAATTAATTTAGTTATTGGTGGAATTTCGTTGTCATTGCATCACTTGTCTAGAAGACTTCGCAACTTCACAAACAGAGGATCTACTTTAGCATAGTTCATCTTATCCCGAATATATGGGTACGACTGTGTAAATGAAATGATTAATTTGCCAGGAAATTTCTGCATTTTGAGTAAAGCTTTCTTTAGAATTAATTTTTCTAGAATTGATTTCATTTCATATTAGTGGAAATAATTTCAATTTATTTGTAAATAAATTCTTTTATTTAATGCATATTGAAAAATGCATAGAATTTAATTAAAAAGTAGATTTTGATATTAAAATTATAGGTTCTTACATGAAACTTAAATTAAAAATAAATAAGGATTTTGGAATCATATAATCTTCACATTCCATAATAGAGAATATTGAATTAGAGACTCAATTCTTATTTCATAATTAATTATCAGATAGCAATGATACAATATTTTTCAATGTGTGATGACACTGAAACTCAATTATTTATTCTTTAGACTTCCTAATATTCTCTTCTGTGTGATTGATGATAAAAGAGAAGAAAGAAAACTATTATATTCAGGAATAGGACTTTGTTTCATTATATAACCCTCATCATGCTAACTCCTATCAAGATAGCAGTTATATTTTGAAACTACTTCTCTTTATCCAATAGTTATCTAACCTATAATTCTTTATTTAATTATTTATTAAACCTATTAGGATAAGTCACATGCTCCTCACATGAGCCACTTAAACCTTACATTTTCCCACTTGGCTCATGTGACACTATCACACATCATGGCTTAATAAATAAATAAATTAACTAAATATAATGCACATGAATAGAGCTAAATTCTTCTATACATTTATTACATAATTAATCATAGTTAAGAATAGGAATTAATTTGGGTCATGGTGGTTGTATCTCATTTAATGGATATAGTACCCTCCATGTATCACAAATTAGCCTTTTCCTTAACATGACCTATAAGTGAGAAGCACATAATTTGTCCAACATAATGCCTTTAACAAAGATGAAACTTATTATCATTATTCTAAACAATCATGCAAGCAAGATTTAGATAACAAATAGATGAGAAACTTATATATATATATATATATATGTAAATGTGCTTAGTGTCAAATACATTATAAACGTAAAACATCAATGTTCAAGAATGCTCATTAACAATAATGCCCATCCTTTCAATATGCTCAATATATGTCTTAGGCAATAACCCTTTAGTCAAAAGGTTAGCAATCCTCAAATTAGTGCTAATATGCTCTATTGACATTTTTTGTTTCTAAACTTCTTCTTTAATGACAAAATACTTCAATTCCATATGCTTAGCACCCTTAGAGTACTTATCATTCTTAGAAAAGAAGACAATTGTAGAATTGTTAAAGTAAATTTTTAACAGCCTAGCAATATTGTCGATTACCCTAAGCCATTAAATAAAGTTTTGCAAACAATTATCCTAAACAGGGGGCTCAAAGCATGCCATAAATTTAGCTTCCATGGTGGATGTAGCAATTACTAACTGCTTCACACTTTTCCATGAGATTGCTCCTCAGATTAGAAGAAATACGTAGCTAAACATGGACTTTCTTGTATCCATATATCCAACAAAGTCTAAATCTGAATATCTAACCACCTCAAGGTGATCAGACCTCTTATATGTAAGCATATGATCTTTTGTTCATTGCAAGTATCTCAAAACTTTCTTTGCAACTTTCTAGTGATCTAAAGCAGTAGTGATCCAAAACAAGATTACTCTAATATCTACCTAACATTCCAACTACAAAAGTAATATCTATCCTTGTACATGTCTAAGCATACATTAAATTCCCAATGATAGATGCACAAGAAATTCCTTTCATTTGTTTCCATTCCAAATCATTCTTTGGACATTGCATAAGATTGGACTTGTCCCCTTTCTAAATTGGAATGGGAGATGCTGAGCATTTATCCATTTTGTATTAATACATTATTGATATATGCCTTTTGAGACAAATCTAACAGTCCTTGTGATCTATCACAAAATATTTCTATCTTGATCACATAATTTGCCTCTCCCATATCTTTCATTTCAAAGTTATTAAAGAAAAAACTCTTAGTCTCATGTAATGGATCAATATCATTAGTTACAAGCAAGATATCATCAACATATAGAATCAAAAATATGAATGTGCTCCCATTGACCTTCAGATATATAAATTGATCAACAATGTTTTCTTTAAATCCAAAGGAAACAATAGTATCATTAAACTTAAGATACCATTGCTGGGAAGCTTGTTTAAGTCCATATATTGATTTCTTCAATTTACACACCATGTGTTCCTTCCCGTTGATAGTAAAATTTGGTTAACCTAAGTCCGACGCCCCAATTTGCAAGTTATAAAGGTAAATTTGCAAGGAAGAAAGGAAAAGAGGGAAGAATAAGGGACAGTAAGAGGTTTTTAACATGGTTCAGCTAGATGCAAGGCCTACGTCCATGGTTATATTATTTTCAGTCTTTTGCTTAGTTTTTTCAGTATTTTGTCCATCCCCTTTTTACAATGATTTCAACCCCCTTTTTATAGTAGTTGGGGTGTTATAATGTATTCCATAATGGAAGTAGATCATAAATTAGTTACAATGGTTAATAATGGATTTCTATTAAATGAGCAGTCAAATAATCTTCTTTGAATTGATGGCTGGGGGCATGCTTTGAGCTACGAGCTAGGTTTCATACCTGACAACCTGAGGTTACTACTTTGACCCTTGGTTAGTCACCTGAGCTTGTATTTAGTGATTGATGCCCTTCTCTTATGACCTCAATCCTGGTTGAGCTAGGCCTTTATCAGCTGAACTTGTCTATTGAGCTTTTACTAGCCTATTTACGTGGTTCTGAAAATACCCATAATATTAGCCCCTAGCTCTTAGTGTGATTTACAGACTGGGAGTTGTAATTCGCTAGTAAAAGCTAGAGATTGTGATCAGCCATGCTACTATCTAGACTTCTATTCTATTGTTTTATCTACTTGTACCATCATTATTGCATTAAAAGTGCACATTTTTCCATAGCCGCCAGCGTGGTGATAATTAAGCCTAGTTACTCGTTGGGCCATCAGACAGAGGATAGTTGATTAGTTTCCAAATCAAATGATGAGGCCATTCAAATTATACAAGGTGAGAAAACCCTTTTTCCCCTTTACTTTTGAAAACTGACACTGTCTTTTGCTTGTCTCTCAAGTTCTCGAGCAGTCACCACCATTCATGTTTTCTTGTTTCATTAAGTTTGCCATTGAGCGTTTTGAATTTGGATTATTAGAGATTAGCCTGGTTCACCATTTTCTTTTTAGAATTCATCTGATTCTTTTTTATATAGTAAGCTTTCTTAGACTTTAAGCTTTTACTTTTTGAGTGCCTTGTTCTATGGGTTTCTAATATTTTGTTGCTTGGTTTAGCGGTGTGTGCTTGTTTGCTATTAGAGATTCTACTGTTGGTTTTAGGGTTGTATATTGTTGGATTTAGCCTTCTGTTTCCTAAGGTTTAATGACATGATAGGCTTTGTTGGCCGAGCCCCCATGTATTTAATAGTGAAGGTCTTAGATGTGATGACTCGAGGTGTGTATGGCCTGCTGCATAAAAAGTTTTATTAGTCTTAGCTTTTAGGTATGGTTTACTTGTAGCAGCCTGACCATTCCTTCTTTTTGTATGGATGGCTGCAAGTCATAAATGTCATGGTCACCAAGTAGAAAGTGCTGATGAGTCTGACTCCCTAGCTTAGAGTGTGGAGCTGATACGTTTCATAGATGAAGCAACCTCAAGGAGTGGCAAGGTTGCTGAGGAGTTCAGTGTTCGTTCAGATCCCATTGAGAGCTAGGAAATTGCTACTAGACAGCGGTCTTTAGATTGCACAATGTTTAATCACCATATTTCAACCATTAGCTTTGACGAGGTCAAGGGAATAGTTTAGACATTTCGGCTCCTTATGGGATGTCGCATCATGGCACCCTTATTTGATGATCATACAACTTATCTTCCCCTAGGATTTGTTGCTATCAGTATCCAGCATTTTAGCACCGGGCTTAGGTTCCCAGTTCACCCCTATATCATTAATTTGTTAAATAAACTAAAGCGTTACCCATTCCAGCTTTCCCTGAACTCTTACTCCCAATTCACCTCCCTTACACTTGTTTACTTGAGAAATAATTTCCCACCATCTACAAAGGTTCTTTTCTACCTCCATAGCATTAGGAGCATGGTCTACAACATGGGATTTATTACCTTTTGGCTCAGCAGATTGAGTATATGAGGACTTTGCCACAGGGGGATGTTAATGGCAAATCTAATGTGAAGACTACAAGACCCACTAGTTTTATGTATCTTGCCCATTTTTGTGTCATCTTTGCAATTTTGGTTTTGTTCTCACTTCTAGTGAGCAACCTAAGGACGTGTGAGCTTGATGAATTCACATATTTATGTTTATTTGATTCTGACATTTTTTTTTATTTTACAGACAAGGATGACAAGAAGAAACTAACTCTAGAGGCTGAGGAGGTAGAGGTGTTAGGTCAGTTTATTGTTATGGATGATTTCAAGAATGACCTTAAATTTGATGAGGATCTCCTGCACTCACACAAAATTGCTCCAGCCTTGAATGTTAAGCTCACCAGAGAAATCAGAGCTCACCAAATGAAGGAGGTTGGCCTAGCAAAATTTTGAGAATATGATGACATGGTGAAACTCATCCTCTGAAAGCGACCAGCAGATCCTTCTGCCATGACCTCATCAACTCTTAATGCTCTTGTAGCCCCTACTCTTGTAAATCAATCTCTGGCCTTGGCAATTGTATCCTTATAGAAGCTGGTTCCCACCTCACATCTGGAGGTGGTCAAGGTCACACCCCCATAAGAGCCCTCTATTAGAAAATAAAGGGTGGACAAGGGGATGAGAGTTGCTGCCACTTCAAAACAGGTGGCACCTGAGGTCAATGCCGAGGAGCAATCTTCCGATCTTAGCCCAAAGATGGGGGAATATTTTGACTTCCTCCAGGAAAACATTGAGCTGATCATGGGGCCTCACAATAGGGCTAAAGCATTGGAGTTGGAGGAAGTTCTCAGTTGAAGGATTGATAGGCTATGTTACATGTCATGGCCTACTAGTAAGTAAAGTTTTTGCACCTTGGTTCTTTTGCCTCCTTGTAATTTGATGACCATTTAATTTTTTAGATCTTGCTAGCAACAGTAAAGTTGAAAGACACGCTTTAAGCTTGGGATGAGGGGAAAAAAACTTGAGAGTAGCCTGGCTACCGTAACTACTGAGGCGTTAAAGTTGAAAGAAAAAGCTAAAGATGTCAAAGTTGCCAAGAAAGAAGCCGAGGAAGCTCTATCTTGCGAGGTGATAAATCATGAGGCTGTCACATCCAACCTTAATAAAGTAGTTAATGAGTTGACAAGAATAAAGGGTGAGTTGAATATGATAGTACAATGAGTTGAGGTTGTTGAGTAGCGAGCTAAGGCTACTGAGAAGAAGTATGAGGCGGCCAGGGGCGAAGCTACTTTGGAAAGATAAGAGGTCACTCAGGTTAAAGTAAAGACTACTGTGCTGGTTGTAAAAGGAGAAGAAAATGCAAAATCCGAAGCTAGCACCTTATTCTTGTACATTCTATGGGAGAAGCACATAAGAATGGACCTTTTCTTTTTTGGTGAGGATGCTCTTAAGGCTATAAAGGGCTTCGAGAGGGCAGGGAAGGCCACTTCTTCCATTAAGTGTGTGAAGTCCATAGGTGGAGTTTCTCCAGCTCAAGGTGCCATTCAAAAAGAAAGTAGCTCGTAGGTCGTGAAAGCCACTGATGATCAAATGATGGATAACCTGCTTACCCCATATGTTGACCTTCTAACCCACAAGAGTTTAGCTTTTAATGGCTTGCCTTCTCCATAGGCCATGATAGATATAAGATTATTTGATATGTATTTTGAACTTTCATATGTACATTTATCTCATTGAGCGAGGTTTTTAATAAATTTTTTGTATTTCCTTGTTTTTCCAAGTATGTCATTTTGGATGTTCAGTATATCGTATAAGATAACATAGAGGTTGACATGAATAGACTCCTGCAAATTATAACTTAATAAATATTAACCAAGTTAAATGCTTAATTGGTCACATTAATGCTTTTCATCTCATAAACCATGACTTTGTCAATTTGAATGCCTAGTAGGTTGTATGAAAGCTGCACCCTAACTAGCATAAATGGAGTGCTCGGTAGGTCACAAGAGAGCTAATCACGCCTTAGCAATCATTTTGCTCAGTGGGTCACACCACAGCAATCATATTGCTCAGTGGGTCGTGCTATAGTAATCTTGTTGCTCAGTGAGTTACGCCATGCAACTCAGCTTACATGAGTCAAGTGCTGAGGTAGGTCGCATGAAAGCTGTGCCTCAGCTAGCATGAGTTCACTTTACTAACACTGAGAATAGCTCACTTTCAGTATAAAGCTTTGCTAAAAATTTATTCAGAGATTAGTAAACAAAAATTTATGGTGCTTTTATTAGTTTCTGAATATCATTACAATATGAGAATATGGTTCTCATTACAGGTGCCTACTCTTAGTCAGGAACCCATTGGGGTTGCTGAGGTCACTATTCCATAGGTTATACCATATAGTCTTTCGAGTGACCTCTCTTGATAAGACCCTTAATAGCATCCTTGAGCACCTAGCACTCTAAAGTATTATGACCGACCTCATCATGATAGGCATAAAACTTATCTTTGTTTCTAAGCCCGTTAGGAGTCCTTAGGGGTCTGGGCTTTTTAAAGTCTTCCCTGTCTTTCTTTATTGCATAGATTTTATTTTAAGTATCTGATAGGATGTGGTAGCTATCATGGTGACCTTGATGTCGAGGTCGCTCAATCTTGGCCTTTTTTGTAGCCTAATTTTTGGAGCCATCATTCTGACTTTTTTTACTATTCCCACTATTGCTTCTCTTTTTGCTTTGGTTGGAGCTATTTCCTTCATCCTTCTGATTGGACTTGCTAGGGTCAAAGGTTTCCTCCCACCTGATCTCTTTGGCAGCTCACTCATAAAACTCACCCAAGTTCCTTACTGGAGATTTGTAAATGCTCTTGTATAGTTTCCCATTCTTATGAAGTCCTACCGAGATCGTTGTCAGGATGCTTTCATCTGAAGGGTTCTTCACATTACTAACTTTGTGCCTGAATCGAGTGATGTACTCTTTCAGCTATTCATTTTTCTATTGAAAAATAGTTGTAAGGTGGCAGGATGGTGCGAACTACCTTCTCAATGCCTTGTACTGGTTAATAAATCTCCTCTAACATTCTTCCCAACTGTCAATGCTATGAGTTTTGAGATTCTTTATCCATGTTCGAGGCATGTCACCTAGAGTGGCTGGGAAGACATGGCACTTAACCAAAGGATTGGTCATCTGAATGTCTATCTAGACATTAAATGCATCCAAGTGGTCATACAAGTCACTATCCCCATTATATTGTGAGATGTTGGGGACTTTAAACTTGCATGGAAGAGGTTCTGACTTGATATCCCTAGTGAATGGCATCCTCCCCTCAAAAGGATCTTAACTGTTTTGAGCCTGAGGGCGTTTTTCTAATCACTGTATCCTCTAAAATAGTTTTTCCACCTTCGGGTCTTGTGCCTTAGATCGATGACTGATGGATTGATGGCTTTTTTCACCTCCCTGGTCATGGGATTGGTGATTTAAGGCTCTACACCTTCTACTGTGCTTATGCCCAGTGAATAACAATTTGATCTATGTCCTTGATTGTTCTTGTTTGAGCTTCCTTCTCGACTTGAACCCTCATGTCGTTGATTATCACCATCATTATCCTTGTGAGCTCAATGGACTTCTAACCTTAGTCATGAATTAAAAGAGTGCACTGAACCATCTCACTAAGGTTCTTCTCTGACTAGCCTTTCCTGTCGAGTTCTCTACTACTGGACTTCTCCCTCGAGTGCAAAGACCTCAACTTGTCTTCACGTGCCTTGGGCTTATGCTTGAGCCAGCAGCCTAACCATATTAGCTAACTCCCTTATCACATGTTCAAGTGCCTCCTAATGCTAGTACCACACTTGCGCTTTGTCAGTCCTAGGAACAAAGGCAGCAGGCTGGCGAGGGGTCAATAGAGCTATGTTAATGACAGCACCTGTAGTAGGGATAGTGGAGGCAGCTCCTACTACAAGAAGGACTGGGCCCCTAACTAGTAACATTTCCCATTGTTATTCCATGTGACCTTTAGGCTAGCTAGCGGTAGTGTCTGTACTCCTGACAGTTTTTCCTCTAGCTATTGCATTTGCATGATAAATAGGAAATAATGCAATTTAGGGCCTTCTTTCTAGCATCAATATGTTAACAATAAACTCTGGTCAATCCAAGTTGACACCCTAAACTGTAAGTTATGAAGGTAAATTTGCAAGGAAGAGAGGAAAAGAGGGAAGAACAATGGACACCAAGAGTTTTTTAACTTAGTTCAGCCAAATGTAAGGCCTGTGCACACTGTTATATTATTTTCAATCTTTTGCTGAGTTTTTTCAGTATTCTATTTGTCCCCCTTTTACAATGATTTCAACCCCTTTTTTATAAAAGCTGGGGTGTTACATTGTATTCTATAGTGAAAGTGGATCATAAATTAGTTACAATGGTTAATAATGGATTTCTATTAAATAAGTGATCGAACAATCTTCTTTGAATTGATGGCTAAGAAGGCGTACTTCAAGCTGTAGGCTAAGCCTCATCCTTGGTGACCCGAGGTTACTATTTTGACCCTTGGCTAGCGATTTGAGTTCATATTCAATGACCTAATGCCCTTCTCTTGTGAATCCTAGTTGAGCTAGGCCTTTATCAACTAGACTTGTCTATTGAACTCTTACAAGCTCATTTGCATGGTTTTGAGAATACCCACAACACTTCCCTTCAACTAAAACCCTATTGGTTGGTTCATGTAAACATCTTCCTCTAAATTTCCATTCAGAAAAGTGGTTTTCACATCCATTTGTTGCAGCTCCAAATTATAATGGGCTACCAGTGCCATGATAACCCTTAAAGAGTCTTTCTTGGTGACTAGTGGAAAGGCCTCCTTATAGTTAATCCCATCCTTCTAAGTGAGACCTTTGGCAATAAGTCTGGCCTTGCAACATTCAAGGTTACCTCGAGAGTCACATTTGGTCTTCAAGACCCATTTGCAATCAACTCTCCTACAACCTTCTAGCAATTCCACAATGACTCAATCATCATTATGTTCCATAAATTTCATCTAATCTTTCATGGCATTCAACCATTTATCATCATTATCACCATTAATGTCTTGTGAAAATGAAACTAGATCATTATCATTTATTCCTAGGTCAACTTTTGACTCTTGTAAGTATACCGCATAGTCATTTAAAATAGTGGGTCTCCTTAATCTTTGGGACATTCTTAATGCTCTTTCCTATGGTTCTTCTACTATAGGTTCATTATGAATCATGGTATCATCCATTTGTTGCTATTCTTGATTATTAGGTGGTGTAACAATTTGAGGAACAACTACTATAAAGTTAGAGGTGCAAGTTATAGGAACTTGCATTTGAACTTCCTTAATTTCCACATTTCATGGAGCTTTCCTCATATTGATTTCACCATTCTCAATGAACGTAGCATTTCTAGTTTCAACAATCCTTGTGCTATGGTTAGGGTAATAAAATCTAAACCCTTTTGATTTTTCTAGATAACCAATGAAATATCCACTGATTGTTCTTGCATTTGTTTTTTTTTCTTATGGATTGTAAATCTTTATTTCTGCCTAGCATCTCTAAACATGTAGGTGCCTTAAACTTGGTTTCCTTCCAGTCCATAGTTCAAAAAGCATATTTGAAACTGCTTTACTTGGAACCATGTTCAACAAATACTTGGCAGTTTATATTGCATACATCTATAATGAAATGGGAAAAGATGAATTACTTATCATACTTTTAACCATATCCATTAAGGTTCTATTATGCTTTTTTTACACACCATTTTGTTGCAGTGTACTTGGCATTACATATTGGCCAAAAATACCATGCTTTTTGAGGAATTTAGCAAATGAACCCAGGTGTTGTCCGATTTCATCATATTTTTCAATATACTCATAACTTCTATTTGACTTGAGAATTTTCACCTTTTCATCTGATTGCCTTTCAACTTCATTTATAAATATCTCCAAAGCATTTATTGCTTGGGATTTCTCATGTAGCAAATATACATATCCATAACGTGAATAATCATCAATAAAGGTGATAAAATATTTTTCCTTATTTAAAGAATTAACATCAAAATGTTCACATATGTCGACGTCTATAATTTTAAGAAGCTGAATGCTTCTTGTGGCTTATTTCTTTGTGTATTTTGTTTATTTTCCTTTAATCCAATCTACATAAAAATTTTGGTTGGTAAAATCCAAATTTGGAAGGATAATCATTCTTTACCAATCTTTCTAGTGTTTTTTTTGGAAATGTTATCCAAATGCTTATGCCACAAGTAAATGGAACATTCATTTACTAAACCACATTTAGTACCAACATTATAATGAAAGGTTAAAAGCATTTCAGTATATAAGCTATCAAGATTCAATTTGTATAACGCATCACAAAGAATACCAAAATCAATGAGATGTCTATGCTTAAACAAACTAAAACATCCATTACCAAAATTAAAAAGGTATCTAGGAACATCAAGTTTAGATAAAGAAACCAAATTCCTAGAAATATTGGATATATAAAGAGTTTCCAACAAATCTAAATGATGCCTAGTGTTAAGAATTAAGCGATAAGTTCTGACAGTTTCCACTAGAGCTTTTACTCTATTCCCATGAAGATAAATTTCTCATTTGGGCTTATGATTTAAATCACAAGGAATCCCTACATCATATCAAAAACATGAGTTGTACATCCAAAATCAATCTACCAAGTATTATAAGGAACTTTAGTTAAATTTGATTTAAAACATACATAAGCATTAAGCTTACCCTTTTTTTTTTTTAACCAAGCCTTCTGTTTCGAACAATTCTTCTGGTAGTGTCCAAATTTCCAATAGAAATGACACTTGTCATTATTTTGTTCCTTTTTGTGGATTTAAGAAGATGACTTATTGATCTTTAGTGGTCTTGTACCCATGTTTCTTTCTTGCTTTCTTTCCAGCTCTCTAACGATTTATAAAATGGATGGAATGACTTACTTGATTCTTAAGTCTTGTTTCCTCTTAAACAAGCATACTATGTAATTCATGCACATTTCATTTGTCTTTCATGGTGTTATAGTCCATTTGAAATGGATCATACTTAAATGGGAATGAGTTAAGAATGAATCGCACAAGGAAATTCTTATCCACATCCATTCCCAAAGACTTAAGTCTTACTACAATATTAGTCATCTTAATGACATGTTCATGCATGGTATGAGAACTATTAAACTTCATGGTGGTTAAAGTACTCATTAATGTCCCAGCTAGAGACTTATCAGTAGTTTGGGAGTGCTCTTTCGCAAATTTCATGAATTCTTTAGCACTTTCAGTTTGGGCAAGATTTGACTTAATGTTTTTGGCTATGCTTATCCATATGAACATTAGGCTTAGTCTATTTGACTTTTCCCAAACCTTATAATGTGGCTTTTCTTCATTGCTGCAAGCATTAGTAATAGTAGTAGGTTTCTCAACCTAGAGTGCCAAATTAAGATCCAATACACTGAGGTGAAATTGAACTTACTTGCTTCAGTTAAAAAAATTCAGCCCATCAGAGACTAGAACAGATGTAGCATGCGAATGTAGAACACTAGGAATAGATACTGCAAGAAATAAATGCCTAACATTAATCTTTGCATTATACAAACACACTAAAAACACACTCCACAGATTTAATAAGTAACCTATCTAATATTTTATGTTGATAAGTGGACAAATTGCATAATATTATATTAGTTTTAACCTTTTGAATTGTTGTTAACCTGTGATTTCTTTGTTCCTTTTTCTCATATTATCGAAAGACTGACAAAAGAGCTATGAGCTGGATGACGCACAAAAAATGTCAGGGTAAGATTTGAGCAACAAAATTTCCATATGTCGTAGCACTCATTATCACAGCTCGCATGCGATCTTTCCCTCAAGCACAGCTCACATGTGACCTGTCTATCGTATGATGATTTGAAAGGCACTTAGATGTCAGGTTCAATCAATTAAAATCAACCGATTGGTTATTTGAGTGTCTCATTCAACTATTTCCTACAAAAGCTCTTTCATTTAAAAAGCTTCAATGAGGTAAAATTATATCAGAAAACTCAGAATACAAATTGAAAAAGAGTCCAAATACAAGTCAGTAAGAAGGTTGAAGAGAATAAAAGCCCTTACGGAGAGGACTCTTATCAACCAAAGAGAGAATGAGCATTACTGCTCCTCAATCTTCTTCTTCTCAAAACTCTCCCCGACCAATGGCTCCTTTCTTGACTCACAAAGAAAGCAACTCAAGAAACAAGCAAGAGCCCAGCTGGCAAGATGGAGTCCCATGGTAAAGCTGGGGGAAAATAATCCAAGATCTGCACCAGACTTCTCAGGAGCCAACAAAATGGATTTTATAAAGAAGTTAGGTGCAACAGGCCATGTGTGCCTCCAAACCTTCTACAACAGACCATCCATGCCTCAAAGAACGTCATTAGGTGCTAAACTACCAGAAACATAAGGGGCTGTACTATAGCACCCATTAGGCCATTCCATGAAGAAGCAAAAAGAGTTTTTCACGATTGATAAAACTAGTCTGGGTTCAATGAAAGACCCATGGATAATCATCGATCCTGGATTGAACAATCTAGGAAAATCGAGGCTGCCACCATTGATCAGAAATTACGAATAATAAGAAGTATGGTCTAGAAGCAGAATAAAATGACAAAAATGATATCTGAAATGACAATATAGCCAAGCAAAGACTTTGACTGAAAGAACAGACACTCAGAAAAATTACAACTCCCAGTCCGCAAAGCAAATTGAGAGTTGAGGGGCTTATGTTATGGGAAAAAAATCAACTCTATGGTACAGGTTGACAATAGCCCAGTAGAAGCTAAGTAGTCTAGCTCGCTGGGGACACCCAATGGACATTATCTCACTCATCACGAAATGATGAAGCAATGAGATCACAAGGAGATCAGCTCATCAAGCAACCAACCATCTCGCTCGAGCTCGGGGCAGCTCAACCTGCCAAGAGATGGCCCCGAGCTCGCTAAACGAATGACAACAGTGACCTTGAGTCGAGAATCTCAACTCGAAGGGATAGACATATCACCCAGCCAGGAGCTCAGCAAGACTGAATGCTAAACAAGCTTATGTCAGCTTATTGCCAGGAGGGGGTCATCTGCAGAAAGCAACCTGAAGAAGCTGGATTGCAGAAGATTATACTGTCTTATACATTTAATATTTGATATAACAGACTTACAACTTGTAATCATTAGATGTCACCTTCCTCCTTCTATAAGAGGAGCAGAAGAACTCTTGTAGAGGGGGCACAGAAGTAGTATAACCAAAGGCTTTGTCAATCTCTCTTTGAATTAGTAAAAGCTCTGCCATGGACGTAAAATCTGGTGTCACTCGAATTTAACTAAACCACGTTAAAAATGCTGCATTCTATGACCTCTCTTCCTCTTCACCATATTCATCTTCTTCCCTATTTCATATTTCACAAACCAGAAAGTCGTTTTGGGTTCAAGAACCATACTCATTGGCTGGAATTTGGTAGAATTAGATTTCGTCATAAACACATATATTTTTAGTTAGAATATATTTTTATATGAGAAATTATATAAATTTTAATTTTGTTAATTTTTGAAATTAGTAAATGTATTGTAGATCTTGGTTATTAATTCCTTAAATAGATTTGGTTATCATTTATTTTTATTGAGGAGGAGAAAATATAATAATTGAACTATTTACAGAATATGAAAATTCAATAAAATAGTTTCTCCTATATATTTTTGTAAATATATAGTGATTTTCTCCTATTTTAATTAACTTTGACAAATAGAATGAGGAAATTCTAGAACACTATAGGTGGATATATGATGGACTTCTTTCGAAACGTAGTTGGATATAAATTTGATCTTCTTAATGGGGTGGAAGAATGTAAGAGTTTGTTCGGCCATGGGGCAGTAAAGGTCTGAAAGTTCAAATTTTTTTTCTCCCCATTTGCTGAGCAAACCTCCCAAGGATCCATTAGTTTGAGGTCCCAAATACCCCTAGATCAAATCTAGAGTAAGAGTAGAGCTCACTAACCTTTAGTCCAGCTCTTTTGCAGCAGAAGTGTGTGGATCTTTACACCAGAAAAATCTTCCAAATGGCCTCAAAAGCTTTCCCTTCAAGTTCTAGCTTGTTGAGAAGCTTGATTGGGACTAGATGGAGCCAAGATTCGGAACCTTTCCGACCTCTTCTTCCCTCCACCATGCTTGGCCTCCATGGATGAAGCTTGAGAAGCTTCAGTCTCTCTCTCTCATTTTTGATCAAACCGAATGGGAGAAGATGAAAGTGTGTTGTGTTCATGTGTGTGTGTGAGGAAGCAGGCCACAAAAAGGCAAAGGGAGGCTAAAAGGGACAATGTCATTTTGGCTCAACTTCCTTGAGCCAAAACGACGTCGTTTTAAGGGGAAGAGGAAAATGCAACTTTTGCCTATTTACACATATGCCCCAAAGCTTTCTAAAAGCTTCCTTTTGGCCCCAACGTAATTACACTAATTGCAATCTAGTTCCTGGACATCTAATGTGTCCACAAATAAATTACATCATCGGCCATGTCATTTCCTAATATGTGTGTGACCCAGTAGGCCCCCGAAAAATTGACAAAAGTCTAAAGTGCCCTTCAAACCTTTTGAAGGCATATGAAATTAATCCAATTAATTTTTCGATTAATTTCTCCAAATTAATTAACTAGACTTTAAGCTATTAGTGGACTATAGCAATCCACTATAGCTACTCAATTTTTGGTAGGAGTCATCAATATGACAAGCCTGTCTGTGGTTGATCTTAGTGTACAATACACCATGTACACAGTGCATGATACAATCCCTCCATTACCTATATCCGATCAGTCAGAGGTATGGATGCTAGTCAACCTCTATA